>LUCH01001597.1:64289-121882 GCA_013368495.1 Paragonimus heterotremus
ACTTATCTCGACCGAGTCGCAGGCGCATAGACAACATTAGAGGGCTGATGCCATGCGGTTCGCCTATAATAAAAAACGTTGATGCGATCTGTCACTGTGATAGAGACACCATGCTCCCGAGCACTGTCTGTCGGGTAACTTATCCAGTAGAAGGTGTACCTAGCACCTGCTTCACGTGACTTACCTTGGTCCGCAAGCCTCGTCTCGCTCAAGGCTGCTACGTCGATTCCATAGCGACGCAGTTCCATCGCGATTAGTGCAGTGCGCCGTTCTGGCCGTCCTCTAGAGTTGCATCGATACAGCAGCGTGCGCACATTCCATGCTCCAACACAGAGCGTCTTGCGTCCCCGAGCCTGTTTTAGGTTGCCCTTCCGGTCACTGAAAATTGAGTGAGCATTATCTGCTCGGGGATTAATATTGGGGGGAGAGTATGAGAGCGAGTGACTGACAGTAGCATATTTTCGCCTAGTCACCCTGCCACGTGCAGCAGATAGAGCGGCCCGGTTTATCCTGAGCGACGGCCGATGCAGTATGGCATTTGGTTTCTGTTGTATAATCATAATTTTTATGGACTTAGGATACTGCCAGGACTCCCAGACCTAGATAGGAGAGCAATTAGGGCCGTCAACCAAAACCTTTGGCTCAAAAGCCTGTACCGCAAGGCAACAGGTGACACGCATGCACACATACGCATCAGCATCAACCAATCAGAACAGGCTTGACAGTCACAACCCAAAACATTCGACACATTCACATAGAGATAATACTGCACAGACAAACCGATCATACACGCACCAAATAAGACCAGGCAAAAAAAAAGTTAAACGGAACCAAAACAGAACACACTGACAGCATACACAACGAACCCAACGAACTCATCTGCCTTTTGTCTGGCTGTTCCCCTTTGACCAACCTGACATCGTTGAACCTGCAGCGACTGAAGTCGCAGTCAGTACAACCTGCCGGATCAAAACAGCACACAAGTTTGACCATCACGTCAAGGTAGCAGAAGAGGACACAAAGGCATCGCCCACACACCAACTGGTCTTATTCCTTCGGGTTTACACACGACAGGTGGTGTGTGAGTGAAACCGAAAGTGGTGCAGCGCAAACCATTTGCGGTGATGGTTTAAAGCGCAAGCGTCCTTTGGCTTCGGTCACTGGGACAGGCTAATTCGTTTCGGATGTCACCAACCGTGTTTCTACAACCTGTAAGGAATTTCTTGCAATGAACGAATTTGCAGGGAAAGCGTCGTTTGCTATCACAACACCTAATCTTCTGTCAGATCCAGATGCCAAACAGGAAATAGGAGCAGATTGCAATAGACCGACCATCAAGACTGGCACGATCATCCTCTGTGTTTCATTCCACACACAGTCATAGTTTATTTCGCCGATACAATTCATTTTCAGTAGTGTATCGTCTGAGATGAGCTTTTAAGTTTGTGCAACGGTAATGATCAAACGCAACTGAGTTTTGCAAGTCGTTGGCGCATTTTTGCAGGAAAAACAGAGGTTGGGTGTAATGCGTACCAAATGTTGATAAAGAAAACCACGCCTTCGTGGATAACACGTTTCAAGAAGCACGACAATTCTAAAAATCAGAAGAGATACGCGCACTAGACGTCTCGATCGAATCCCTGTGTTGTATGTCAACAAATTACGATGCTCATTGATGGCATGTTTCGATGTAAGGTTTTTCGACATCAGTGTTGTCAGAATACACACGACTTTCGTGTTATTAATTATTTTAGGTCGATTATCTTCATGAGAACAGTTTGAGTTGCTGTGCTTCTCGAAATATGCCATTCACACACGCATGACTATTGTGTGGTATTTTTTTATCCAACTTCTACTCTTTTCTGCACAAGCCCTGGCAATGGTTTACCAAGGTTGACTGTTTGGTTAGCAACGTCACTGAAGAAAGCACTATGGTGCTCGCAAACGAAGCTGCATGCTGTACAACACTTCTATGTACTCCTCAACTATGTGCACAGCTGGAAGCAACGTCTGATTCTCCTGAGGTGACTCGAGATAGTTAGCTTTTTATCCTTCACACTGTGGGTAAACTCATCATTAGAATACTGAAATTAATCATATTCCTGTCCTTTTAGCGGAAGACTTCGCTTTGGTTTTACGTGAGGAATCAACTCAATTTCGTTACAGTTGTATCTATGTAGCATTTCTTCTCAGAACGTGTAGACCACTCCACAACGCATGCAACCGATATTTTGGCTGTTTCTTCAACCATGGGGAGAGGGATATCTTATTGTTGGAATTTACGTGCCGTGAAACTGTCGTGCTCAAGTTATTGAGACGTTCATGTTGTGCTTCTACTGGAATCGGACAGGATTCCTGCATGCCACACGCTGAAAACTCACTGATAAATCTCATCGTCATCGGTGTCTATGTAAATTTATGACCGTTCTCATCTAATTGTTGATTGGCTTCCCCTTTGACTTTGAGATGCTCAATATCTGTGTCTTGCTGTTCTAAAGCAACCGGTGATATGTCTCATTGAATTTCGTTTTCAATCAGGTGAACGATTTCACCTTTCAATATTTAACATGTTAAACTTTCCGCTAACTCAGTTTGACAATTCAATTAAAAACAAATCTTAAATGGTGTGGCTCTGTCGGAACTGACTACGATACCAGTCCTACAGTTTGTGATGCATTGCTGCATCCACCACCCTGGTGAATGGTCGCTAGCGAAGCATCAAGGTCATATTCGTGTTCGGTCATCTGGTTGCCCTGGCCAACATATGAACAACCAAAGATTAAGTCTCTATAGTTCATTTTTAACTGTTTTACTATACGGTACATTCATTCATCGATAACACACGTTTTCAGATTAGTTATTCTATGTGTTCAGCCTTCCTGCCGATAAATCACGACCAAGGGAAAGACCAGAGCGCATCAACATGGACAAAAAGGTGGATTTTGAAACGCACACACAACCAACAACGCACTAGCTATACATTGTATTCTAAATATAGGACTATTGGAACCGTTCCTTTATCCATCGACCTCGTAACACTGGAATGGTCGGAAACGTCACCACTGGCATATAAGTAGTGTACTGCTACACCGTTTATATTAAAGAGCAATATACACATCTTCGTTCAAGAGGAGAACAAACGATGACAACAAAATTAAGTAACAGATATGTAAAATGGTGAATGTGGGAACAAGCTGTCTGTCAAATATGAGACGCTGCCTAGTTAGCAACACTGAACAGTTGACAAGTCCTCTCACAAGAATAGCAAGCTTAATGAGCCAGTCATCACACGATAAGTTATTTGTGCTGTATATAACAACAGGGTTTAGAATTTGTCTAAATACACGAAAAATAATGAAAAGAAAATAGATGAACGGTCAGTCAGAGAAAATCAAAAAGCTCTTCAGTGCACAAAAGTGCTATCACAGTCAAGGCTCACGCATCGGGACAGAAAAATGCCCTTCATAGTGGGACAACTGTCAGAGAGGTGGCAACATTTAACGCCAGGTTCCATGCACAAATGTGTCGTAAATTTTCAGGGAACTTAGAACAGTCAGTAGACATAAATCCGTGATTGCGTAAGAAGGCAGCCCCAGTCAAATATAGCGTTAATTGAAGAAGGAAATATAGTACCGCGAAAAGTGATGATCACAGGTGAGTGAGAAACAGAGTTCACACCACAACTCAAAGTATGGAGGACCGATTGAATAGTGGCATTATGAGAATCGGTCCCGTACTTCACAATCTTTTCTGTCCAGGCAAATTGGCTTCGGCAATCATCCACTATACTGACGTCATGCACCACAGCAGCGCCGTCACGAACCACGACCACATCGGGTTTGATGAACGAGCTCGCTGTTGGTACTCGCAACTCCTCGAAGACTGTATAGCTCAACTTGCGCAGTCGTTTCGCCAGGTTTTTGGCCACACGGTTGTGTCGGGCACAACGCACGTCATGGGTGACCCAGCATGATTGTAGAATACGAGCAAGGCTTTCCGGTTGACCGCAGTTGCCACGGCAGAAAACTGAGTGGTCACTTCGGCCACCGCGTGAATTTCGGACTTTAGTCCGCAACGGACTACATCTGGGCTGGATGGCATGGATAAAGATTCTGGGGAAGATGCGATCAGATGAACCACTCAAATTGATCAGTGATATCGTATTAGTCTGTGAGACGGTGGTTGGATCGGCAGCTGGGACAATATTCCTCTGCCAATCTAGCGAATACAGACGAGTCCGAATGCTCTTCAAAGTACGACCTGAGAAATGTGACAGAAGCCGATGCTGAAGTTCGCGTCGAGTAGGGCACGACGGAGCCAGTGCATCGATACATCTGATAAGAGAAGTCGATTCTTGATGAGACCAACTGAATCCGGCGTTTTTCATGGACATGAGTTTCTCATGGTTGCGTTCGACGGGATATGCATGCCTTCTGTGTTGACTGAGACCAATTTTGGTTTTAATCGTACTGGTTACATTCGATCAAGACAATGAAATTACCGCCAGCACCTCCGTTCAGGCAACTACCAGTACACACGATAGGCGAGCTGAGTACACCTGTTGAGAATGTGGCCAGATTTGCAAATCGAATTCTGGCTTGTCGGCGCATAATCATATGCATCGACGAAGGAATGGTCCAGAGCAGGAACTGGACACCCAGCCTGCCACAATCTTTGACTGTGTCAACTGTGACCGCAGCTTTCCTATATCTACAAGCTGATGGACGGAAGACTTGGCACACAAGCAGCATTGATTCAAAGTAAAGGAGCTGTGAAAGGATCATGGCATTCCGTACTGCTAGGTCACATATCCCAAAACTATTCCGAACGTAACACATACTTACCTCTCATGTTGTATAGCCGTTTCCAAATGAACTTCTCTAGGAGGAAGACGGAAAAAGACCCGACTTGCATATTGAGTGAAACGGTTCGGTGTAATCCGATTACAACTAGTAAAAACAGTGCTGGGACAGCAAATCGCGCGAGTGGGCGGAAACCGAGGGAGCAAACCGAAATGTGACTTTGCGTTAAGGTGCCCTCTAAGTGGTATCCAATCGTATACACGTTGTGGTGGATTATCAAACCGGAGGTGCGAGTATCCCTACACTCGGCAAAATACCTCAACGCGGAGGAATGCACGTCCAAAAGCCCACGGTGAACGAATGATCTATCGCCCAACGAGATCAGACCAACAGACAAGGAATGACAGGCGGAAAGCTTCCAACAGAAGGCGTCGGTCACACATAAACCGGGCCAAAGTGCACACAACGTGCGAGCGGAAACCAGGGGTGTCGTGGACCCGAATTCTGGTTCATAAACACGAGCTCGCGCGTAGTATGAGAATTAGCGAGTTGGACAATAAAGATTGTGCTTTATTGTACGCCTTTTTGTTACAATATCAGAACAGATTGTTTAGAACAAATCAACATTTCACACATTAATCATGCTGATGTTGTTAATTATTCTGGAAATAGATACTACGAAACATATTGAAATAGCTGAAACCCAACGCTGGGTTCGATGTTATGTTGAAAACAAAGTCGTAGTTAACGAAATTGTGTATTAGCGGAGCAGCACTTAGAAGTGTCAAACATACAGCCAAACACATATACATTGAGAACAAGACAACCTAGTCCGTAGGGTCAACGCCAGTTTGCCGGCGCGTAGTTGTGCCACAGCCAACTTTGTGAAAATAGTCTACGCTGGGTAGGTCATGTATTCTGAATGCCGACGAAACGTTTAACGCAGTTGGAGAAGACAGAAGGGCTGCCATGTGGTGGCATCGTCACGAGCTATAAAAGCCCTTACTATTCCTCTTCGCAAGATTGGTAGGCGCTGTTTGCTAGGTTGGAGAGTCCGCGAACATCGAAACAGGTGGTTGAAAACGTCCCGATAGGGCAGCGTGTCGCAATCAGTGTCAAGTCTGAAGCTGTAGGGCTGTTAACTTTTTCATGAATTTCCATTCCTTTTCCTCAGTTTGTCTTTTTTACAGACTAAAGTCAGAATCAATGACAGCCCGAGCCATG
This sequence comes from Paragonimus heterotremus, assembly GCA_013368495.1. Lineage (NCBI taxonomy): Eukaryota > Metazoa > Platyhelminthes > Trematoda > Plagiorchiida > Troglotrematidae > Paragonimus > Paragonimus heterotremus. Next base: position 70,316 of record LUCH01001597.1, read on the forward strand.
GTTCTCACGAGTACACCTCAAAGCTGAAAGTGATGAGTATCTCCAGCTAAACAATGTGGCCCGTTAGGAAATCAGCATTAACTCGACCTAAACAATAATCTGAGAAGTTATCGGTTGAAATCACACAACCAAATAAGCTGCTCAAACAACAAACAAAGCTCAGCTGGTAACAGAATGTACAATCGATTTGAGGCATTACACAATGTCATCAAGAGTGCATGCACAATGAATAGACATTAGAAATCAAACCGAATTTTCACACTAGAGGTATTATGGCGATTAGAAGTTACGTTCAACAGAGAAATGTATATGCACGTTCAGGTGTGTCAGACCGGTTGTACTCAAGCTTAGTTTCTGACATCCAATAACTGTCCCTTATCTCACGTAGCTCAAGTTATCGACTTCCTTATGCATTCTTTTGTCACAATCGAAATCAATCAGTCAATTTCCCCAGTGAATTATCCAAAAACAATTTCAGATCTGTAAGCTTTTCTGGACTCCTTCAAGTCGCACCTTTTTTATAAGCCTCATGGGATTGAATAACGAGGTAGACACGATGTCAAGTAGTGAAAAATTTCAACAGAAATAAATCTGGTCGCGGTTGGAAAAACTCAAAACCACGTTGCGGTTAATTGCAGACGATTGCTGTGAAAAACGCCACAGCATGTATGTTACCAGTTAACTCGATTGACTGCGTATAAAATACTCTAGTTTTTGTAATCTGCCAGATTTGTTAATAACAATCATCCAATTTTAAAACTTGGGACTCACCTAGATTTCGTTTAACAGCGAAATTTGCATGCTTTGAAATGGTGTGCGTTTTAAAAATGGTTCCAGCCTACACGTTCGAACCCCAAAGGATGGATGATGTCACCTGGATTGGTGATGAAACGTTTGCGAACAGCCGAAACCATCAACCAACCCTGCCGCCATTTCCAACAATTAGTCCAAATCCAGCCGGAGTTGGGGTTTCATCAAAATGAACCCAACCGATAAAACAATTCTATCGTTTTCTAGATGACGCTGCATTTCGAACTCGGTCAAAACGACCTGGTCGGGAGATTAAACCGATTACGCTAGGATCCTATGAGCAATAGCATCAAACTCAATTATTCAATCATATGAACCTCACTAAATCTAGTCAACAATGAAGGCGACTCAGACAACTTACAAGGGTGGATGAACAATGCTTTCAAGACCTATTACTTCTAGAATACCCAGAGAGAATGGTAAAGATTTGAAAGTAGAGAAGTCACGAATTTACAATATGTACAGTTATATATACACATATCAGCACAACGCATCTGCCAATACCGTCCGTATGTCAACCAAACTAGGGAACTCTGTCCAAGCCTCAATGTGTGCGGCCAGTTCAAGTAGTTTACACTCGCTAAACGCCGGTCCGATTAGTTGGAGCCCAAGTGGCAATCCTGTAGACGGAGATAAACAGATGGGCAGTGTAAGCGCAGGTAGTCCGGCTAGATTTACACCGACAGTACATACATCGTCCAACGTTGTGCGTGTTCGATTATCCAACTGAATAAAGTCGGTCAATCGGGGAGGCGGTCCCAAGGTGACCGGCGTCAGAAGAATATCTACGTGGTCGAAGGCCTGAAACGACAAAGAGGAAAGTAGTACAGCGCAGATGGCAACCGTCACTTTGTAACGAAACAAAAGTGGAGCTCGTGAAACTTAAAGCCGAGACTTAAAACAATGACGAGAATTCAAAAAATCATATTGGATTGAACATGGTCATCACTGTCATCATCGATGCCGAAATATCAATGGCGGATATCGCCATACAATCGAGAGGGAAGTTGCAAAATAACACACACAAAGATGGCATAGAAACCCCATGTCCAAATCCAAACAATAAGCAGTAAGGAGCTAATACACTGCGAACAAACAACCGAGTTGTATGTATTAGCATGGCAGCATTCGTAAAACGGCTTCTACTGTTTGGAGTCACTAATTCACCCTACTTCATGATAAACGGTAACATTCACGCCATTGAATCTAACAGTTCCAGTTAGAGAATGGGCATATGAGGTCTAGGTTGGGCGAAGATTACAAACTAAAGTAGCTACACTGCACTGGACGGTATTCGGTTCTTTAGGTCGATTTACCTATTATGCTAAACGGGACGCTGTGGCTACCACACGGACAGAGTCATTCATACTGTGGTGGACTATCAGGCAGGAGGTACAAGTATTCCAACTCTAAGAGGAATACCTCAACGAAGAGGAGTTACGTCCAAAAACCCACGGTGAGCGGATCGGGGACGGCGTGGGCAACCGGATGGGTCATCGCTCGATTGGATCGGATCAAGGGGCGAGACATGGAAGGCACAATAGGATAGACGACCAAATCGGAGGTGCAATTATTCTAACACACAGAGAACTATCTCGACACGGTCGTGGAGGAGAGTCTATGCTCAAAGTGGATAGATGGAGGACAACATGAGCGACCGGATGAACCATCGCCCAACGAAATTGGACCAACGGACGAAGATTGGCAGGCAAAAACCCCCGGATAGAAGGCGCCGATCACACACATAAACCGGGCAGAAGTGCACACGACGTGTGAACGGAAACCGGGGGTGTTGTGGACTGCAATTGTGATTCGAAATCGCGAGCGCGCGTGTGGCATGGTAACTAGCATATTGGACAATGAAGACTGTGCTCTATTAGACGCCTTTTCGCTACAGTGCCAGGCGATGTGTTAACATACCGCAATATATGTCTTCTTTCTGCTCTGATGAAGTGATTAAAGGGAACTCAATGTTTCAAACAGGCTTTTTAAACAAACGTTTTGATTGAGAGCCCTAATTGTTCTCCTATCAAGGTCTGGGGGTCCTAGAAGCATCTCCGTCCATGCACAACCATGACTGCTCACAACAACAATAATTCCATACTGCGTCGGCTGTCTCGCAGTATAAACCCGGTCGTCCTATTTGTTGCATACAGCAGAGTGGATAGGTAAACATATTGCTAACGATGACCCCTCTCTCACTGTCCTATGGAATTTAGCTTCCAGATCTCTCCCGGTTTACATTTCCGGTGATTACTCTGCGGGTCCCACAACAGATATAACTAATCATAGTAACACTGTGCCGGTAAGTGCTGTCTCCTATCACTCAGCCTCCGACATCCTTCGTCCTTTGCGTAGACCTAAATCCGAATTAATAACACTGCTTTCATTGTACGCACTCTAAAACAGATAGATCAACAGGCTGCTCTCACACGAACGTCAGACTCGTTAAAGGTCAATGTCTGTGGCGTTTCGGAAACTAGAATCCCGGACAATAGTGAACCTATGGAACTAACAGCACCCGCATTCTCTACCCGATACCGGTTATACACTTCGGGTGACTCCACGACTGCCACATGTCAACCTGGAGTAGGTAAAGTCCTCAGCACGACGGCCGCAACCGAATTTATAGATTGGATTCCTGTCAACAGTAGTCTCTGCACTGTCCGCTTGGCAGGTTCTGTTAAAGCCGGCTCTACACTTGAAACTTCCAAAAATATTTTCATTGTCTCCTAACGCTTCAGCTGGCTGTAGTAACATCGATGTCAAGAAAGCCTTTTACCCAGATCTGGCCACTCCCCTTCACTCAACACATGGTTCTCATATGGTCATTCTGACCGAAAATATAAACGCCCAGGTCGGTCACCTCGATGAGGCCGAGTCTTGTTAGGTGGCTGGTTTGGGACAGCATCACATCGGTCAGATGCCGGCGGGCGACTATTACAGCTGTGTGCTGAGCATAGGTTATTTTTAGCCCGCATTAGATTTAGAAATCGTACACATTATTGTTATACATTGCACTCCCCTTCTCCGAGTAAGACCGGGTCTCAGATAAACCACAAAGCCATTAGTTATAGGTGGCGGTACTCTATCCATGATTGACGTTCTTATTGCAGCCCCTAATTGGATTCAAATTATGGGTTGGTACGTTATCGTTTCGTTCTTACTTATGCCGGGCAACAACCACACCACAAGTAACAGCTGGCTGTTGAGAAGCTGGCTATGTCATCGGTAAAAATTAAGTATAAAACCAGCCTAGAAAGCAAAATTAATAGTTCTCACCCAAAAACCCTAATAAATGCTGGATTCAAAACTCCCGTGCAATTTATGAGGCGTGTACTGTAACATGTAGTACGAGGGTACGTGGGTTGAACCGACATTGAATTTCAGAGAAATCCCTGGAGTTTTTGGAAGCTAGACGGAACGATACTCCTGGCAGTTCATATAAGAAATCTAGGAGAGACATTCGCAGGAAGCTCAAACGTAGTCTAAAGGCTGATCCTGAGGCTTGGTTTATGAGAAGAGTTAAGGAAACAGACCGCAACTGCTCTAGAAAACATCAGCAGACTTTTCAAGCTTATTTGTGCCACTGGTCGCAAGTTATCACCTGTTAGTGAACCTACCACCGAGGCAGATGGCACACTCATCACAATAAGTCCAGAAAGTTAGAGCGGTGGGCAGAACACTTAGGGGATCAATTTAGCTGGTCTTCTGTTTCCACTATGTTGCCGACACAAACTTGTAATGTAGACTTGGAACCACCCAGTAAGACTGAAGTTTGCAATTGCATCTCGGCTCTCAAACGTAATAGGGATGCTGGCCTAAATGATCTCATGCCAGCGCTTTTTCAACAAGGTGGGGAAGCGTTTGTATAGGCCTTAACTAAGTTGGTTCAACTTGTTGGAAAAACAACGGAGACCACCCGTCCATGCTGGAGTCACGCGATAACAGTTTCCATATTCAACAAAGGTATCAAGGGCTCTCGCGAAAATCAGAGGAACTAGTTTGACTCCAATCATTACTAGGGTTCTGACATCCATTATACTTCGTCGATTCACTGCAGCTCGGGAGGCAAACATTAGAGAAGAACAGGCAAGGGTTCGCCCTGAGCAGGAATGTATAGATCACATTTTTGCTCACCACTAAATTCTGGAACAGCGTCATGTGTACCACCGACCAACAATTGCCATATTTCTCGACTATAAGGATGTGTGTTTAATTCGGTGGAACGACCTACACTTTTAGAGTTGTTTAAACGCACATGTGAACTGAACAAGTATCGCGAGCATACTGTCGACGCGTTATTCCCATATTTCAGCTTAGGTAAGGGTTTACGGTGAATTATTTGACAGTTTTAACACTATAAGCGGCGTACATCCAGGCCGTCCACTATAACCATTTTTGTTTAGTATTGTGGCAGTTATGTCCATTCCCGTCCGCTTCTTTCTTCCTACACAGAGTTTGCTGTTTCTTCTTCATGATTGTGTGCTAGTTAGGCATCAATGAGTGTGTTAAAGAGTTCTTTTTTCCATCGAAAACCGCCTTCTTATTCGAAAAAACGATTTTGTCCCATCAGATTGAGCGGAAATGTTGTGAACAGTGGACAGGTAACCTTCACTATTTTTTTTACCTGTTCGGCCTTCATTCCCCTATGTTCATTGGTGGCCTAGTGACCTTAATTACTATTTTTGGTAACTGTCCTTCGAATCCCTGGTCCGATAATGTTTGTAGGTCGCTATGCACCATATAAATACCTTGTAATTTTCTCCTTGTCGCACATGTTGTTGGAGCGGAACAAAGCGGTCTTTTGTCTTTTGGTTTGCCTTGGGAGCAATCACCAGGGACGGTCGCGTTATTTTCGGAACCAAGATTTTCCATATTAATTGTCATGAGTAGCACAATGTGATTTCTCTCAAGCGTATCACTATACCGTGGACGAACCAGTGTATTTTCTAGGAGGTTTACAACAGTGGACCACTGATGTATTATTGTCTGTGGTGATGATGCTCCACGACATTGGGAATATCTAGAGGCTCACGACCAGGTAATCTCGAAAGCCAATGGTTCTGATATTTCTCAATAAACAATGGAACAAAAGTAGGGAGGCTGTGAGAATACCTAAAAGGCTGTCGAAATGAATAAGTGTGCGAGTAATTGACCATCGGTTCATCGTAAAAAGCGGGGCATAGTACACTTTTGTGGAACCTTATAAAGAAACACATGTACCTAATGAAAATTACCAAATGCACAAAGACAGCATTCAGGATTTAAGTTAAAAACCTTTCCACAGTGGGTTTACGCAAATTCTTTGTATAGGGCTAACCAGTTAAGTGGATATTGGGATCTGAATGGATGGGAAAAAATGGTTTCAAAGGATTCGGGGAAAATATGAACCATCCGTTGGACCATGAAAAAATAAGTCAGAATGACCTAACTAAATTCATGAATTCCTTCAATATAATAGCCAATCTCAACAAACAGGTTTTCGAGTATTTTCCTTAGGTAAAACCGCTACTTGTTAGTTTAAACGAAATCTATGAAGAATGTTGTCGCTATTACAAATTAATCCACAAAACATATGACGACGTACTCACTTCATCAAAATCTTGCTTGATTAGTCTCCACAATCTACGAGCCGCATCCAAATGTCGATCACACTGGCTGCGCAGCAGAAAGAAGTTTCCGGCCAGGATACGATTGCGCACAACATCCCCGAAGCCAACAGATCGAGTAGCCGCAAACAAAGCCTCGGTGCTATCCACTGTAAACTGCTCATTGTCATGTGTAGCCCGATATCCGTATCTGATGCCATCGTATCTATGGTTCAAGATGACCCGTAGCAAACGATTTCGGGAAAAAAGTCAACATGCGAAAGAAAACACAGGAATGACAGAACGAAACTAACCCGTTCGAAGTCAACAAATAGAGATGAGATAGGTTAACGGGAAACTGGGAAGTCCAAACATGGTTTTACAGAGACTAGGAAAATTCGTCGCTGGTTCGCAAATGAAAACCAGACTGGACGGGTTCTGAGTCATGATACTCATCGTCATGTTGGAGGCCGGTGCGCTGTTGCTATATACCTATAAAAAAAACTGCTTTATAGAAAAAAGGGGGCGATGGATGAGACTTAAGTCACTAAATCCGTGCGCCTAAACTCAAAGTACGGATATTTGTATTCCACAAACGAACAACCAAGTTGTAACTGAAAATGAGATGTATGTGAAACACACATCTACGCCTAAGACGTACAGAAAAGCCCGAGACAGTCATCAATTTGGACCATACCAGTTCAACTCAAGATATAACCGTTCATCGTTCAAGGTTTCACGATAATAAGACATGCATTTGTAACAAAATTTGAAGAAATCGACTGAATAGATTTTATATATATTCTAAAATCTTCGGACATTCTATGTTACAAATGACAACTCACCCTGACGAGGATTGACCTACTCCGACAAAAACGATCGATCCGGACAGTATTCTATTCACATTCGAATCGATTACACAATCCGTTTATAACAAACAGCTTAGAACAACGGCCGTAGCACCGTATGAAATTGTTTTCAATACTTTCAAGGTTCATGCATTTACCTGCTTAAAAACGACTACACTCAACTGCCAAAGATGTCGCAACTATCCGGCGATCAAGAGGGTGTGTTGTTTTTGAAGATAAATACTGTCTGGACCACCGATAAGTAGAATAATTTTCTTAGTGTAAAATATGTCCGAACCAAGTATATTTGTCAACGTAATAAAGTGATACCGTAGCAGTAGGACTTTATTTCCAAACACTATGACGATCACAAAATCTATAACCATAGAAGATTCAAACATTCCGTTTCTGAAATCTTTTTTCCCAATAGTTTTATTTCAGTTCGTAACGCAAAGGCCAGCCATCAATCATAGAATCACAATGTCAGCTGCAAATGAAATTATTATTATTATTATTATTATTATTATTATTATTATTATTATTATTATTATTATTAAAGTATTGACGTACCAGTTATGCGAACGCAAAAAATGAAAATAATGTTAGGAGTAGAAGAGACAAAGTAATCACTCAATCGGTAGGTTAAAGATGAGGATGTGTGAATGAAACCACAAAAGTGTTCATTCGAAGTCCTAGTGAGTTGAAACCTTTGACATACAGATATGTGCATCCTGGGTGCAAAATTTGGGAAAACCGAAACACTTGTAGCAGGTGACATTAACTTTGTTGAGGTAACGATAAGCCGCACAATTTTGTTGAATACGCAATTGCACCCTGATACTCACGAAAAAAGAGTTCAGTGACATAGGTTGCCTACAGCCTTCACCTGCGGTTTGCATACTGAGATCCTCCCATTCGGTATAGGTCGCCTAAGCCCTATGTAGCAAGTTGTTGGCAAAAAAGTCTGGTGACACACATTCCTAAGCGGTCTGCATGAATTGTGGAGCTTATTGATTCCAACAAAGTATGTTTGGTTATGGTGGATATCTCCGTTACTCGATCGGTACGGTAGTCTACACATTCCGTTAGTACGATGGCCAGTATTCATTAGCGCAACAAAGTGATGGTGACTCGCGGATACGTGGTCAGTTACTAGCAAAGCTCTGGCAGTTCAACCTTCACTGACCCAAAAGATTACGAAAGCTGCGTGCACCCGTGTGGTCTCAGAAGTCTTGCTGTTATTTCTGACACGGTTTTGTTATACGGTTGAACATTGTAGTGTTTCAACTCTTCTAAACAGAGCTCGAAAGCAACTATCACATAGTCTGTCATAAAAGCTGAAAAATTCAAGTCGAAAGTTCACAACTGCAAAGAAGTGACCAATCACACCCCGAATCAAAAGCTCAAAAACAACACATAACAACCAAACAGAACTCCGGTCAAATCGTCAAGAGTGAATGGCAGTGACTAATCACATTTCAGGCCGAAAGGTTCATTCACTTTCGTGTACAAGATAAGGCATTCGTCAAACATCATCAACCTCCGCGCTCAATTCTAAACACGCTCAAACCCATACAATCTCATGGGGTCACCTCGTTTGACGATGAAACGTTTGCAAACTCGGCTGATAATCGAACACCTAAAGTTACATGTACCAGCAACCACTGAGTGGACAAGCACCCTAGAACTTCACCGAGAGTTAAAAAACGGTTATCAGAACGAGATCTGCTTTGCAAACAAGACAGCTTAGGAGCAGGTTGAAATGCACCTGATCGGACAACGTGCAGCAAGCTCTTGCGAAAGTCGCGAAATAACTAAGCAACGTTTGACCATCAACCGTTTTGGTTAACATTAGTAAGATCAACAGCCACCGTCTGTTCAACTCCCATAGAAGCTGACCAGGGAAAACCACAGGCAAACAACACAGAAATTCGCCACCTTCACCCACGTATGCCCATCGACTCAAACGGAAACAAACCATCCGATTGTGTAATTCCCTAAAAAAGGTCAGACAAACAACACAGTGAGTCTGCTTGTTAACTTGTTGCATGTCATGAATTTCCCATCGTTTGCGTTTTCGTAACTCCCAAAACTGACAAAAACGAAACTATAAAATTTTACACTTATCGTCAACGAACTTCATCAGTACTCAACGTTCTCCTGAAAAATTCGATCCACAGAAATATAGTGCAGGGAACTACCACTAAGATCACTACCCTGGCTGTAATATGCGTCCAGCTTTCCAGTAGGCGTTAACAATGACATATGGATGTACTTTAAGCCACGCCACATTAGCGAAGGGCATCGCCTGGGGAATAAAAAGACTAGAAACTAGTCCATTCTGAAGTGGTCCTTCAATTCCCGACATGATGTGGTGGATTATCAAATCGGAGGTGCGAGTATTCTAACACTTGGAAGAATACCTCCATGCGAGGGAGGTACGTCCAAAAGCCCACAGCGAGCGGAGACAGCATGCGTAACTGGATGAGTCATTGCTCAACTTGATTGGACCAATGGGGGAGAGATGGCAAGTAAACTACCAGATCGGGGGCGCAGTTACTCTAACACAGAGGAATATTTCGACACGATCGTAGAATGTGGTCCAAGCCTACAGTGGATAGCTGGCGGACAACCGGACGAGATATCACCCAACGAGATCGGACCAACGGACGAGGAATGGTGAGCGGAAAACCCACCGATAGAAAGCGTCGATCAAACATAAACCGGGTAGAAGTGTACATGAGGTATGAGCGGGAACCGGGGGTTGCTGTGGACTGGAATTGTGATTCAAAATCGCGAGTGCGCGTGTAGCATGGCAACCAGCGAGCTGGACAATAAAGATTGTTTCACTGGACGTCTTTTCGCTACAATGATATGCTCGAATGGCAGCCTCCGAAATATGCATTTAAAAGAACAAATAAATTCTAGATCCATTAGACGAATCACTACAGTACAATTCGGTGACGGAAGTAGAATCTGTGTATTGGTCAGCTCTCCACAAAGTCAATGACACGACGCAGTACTTACAAACAATAAAATCCGGCGCCGCTGGAGTCTCTAATTTAATTCAACTAACCAACAGACATAGCCATCGAAACACTCTGCGAATGTTTGTAAGCGTAGTAAAGTTGTTTCATGTCCATTCCACGGAAACAACGCAGTCATTTATAACGCCCAATAATTAAGAGTAAACTGCGGTAACACAAGGCGTTGTCGTCACCGTTGGAAGCGTGTTTATCAACATTATACTCGCTTAACATTCTTAAGTAACTGCAGCTAGAATCTGATAACACGTCTTCTGCAGGCACGGCGTCGCTTTCGTCAAAAACCTATGGGAATAGATCTGAAAGTGGCAAAACATGTCCACCTTGTATGAATTCAGGCTATATCTCCCTCACTATGAATTAAACCAAATGTTCAATGTCTTGAACCCTTCGAACTTAAAGCAGGATGCAAATTCCTCGCTCTGTGGTGCTCTTTACAATAGGGGTTTCGGCAAGTTTTAGCATATGTTTGAATCACTGAAATGTGGCATCGTTAAAGTCGCCAAATTTTGGACTCACTTCGAGATTGTCCATTTTTCATGATATTCCGTTACTTATTTGCTGTGTAAGCAACCATTCATTCGTAATTACGGTGTGAACTGTCTTGTGGGACATTCCAGAAAATCTGGCCACAGGGCTTTGCACACCGAGTGGTTCGGAAAGTCTCTCACGAATGTCCGCCTTGTCGACGACTGATAATTGTTTCCCCTTGATTAAGAACGTTGATTCACACAACCATGTGGTTGAATTGCTGAGTTCAAGAAAAGAGTCGCCTGCCATACAGCATACCAAGAAGATAACCAAGTAGTGTACACTGCGGTGACGTCAACGTCAAACCATCTAACTGGATGATATCAACTCAAGCCTACTAGACATTCAAAGACCAGTTATTACTTATCGTACCACCTGTAGCAGGATGAACTTGCACATGTGTCAATGAGGGAACTGGGAACTATAAGATCGTTGCCTTGGTTACTAGCCCAGTCGCTTGATCTCAAACCGAGAAATCAGAAGAGACGCAGCAACACCGTTTGTTGGACGGACTAAACAAGCTAAACAAGGTCACAGAAGCTCTAAATTAATAGGACAAAACGATTACCATAGATTGCCAACAGACACCAGAGCGAATCAAATGAAACAGTCATATATGGCAGTCAGGGAGTCAGAGCAAATCACGTTACGGGGGAAATCAAAAAGCAACGCGAGAAAAAACACAGTCCAGATAGCCCACAAACGTTCGACTGCACATCAGCAGTCTGATTGGCAGGGTGGAACCATACCACCACCCACGACCATACCATCCAAGCTGGGGCGACTGATCGATGTGGCGTGATCCGTCCTCACTGTTTCGTTAGATGCGCCTGCTAACAGAAACATATTACAATGCTATTTCTGGAGGTTGTTACATGTTAGACCTGCGGAATACAGGATGGAATTGACGTCAGTGAAATGTAGGAACAGTCGGAATGGTGCGATATGTGACAGACGTGACAAATAAGGAGGTCGAGTGTATTTGGTGACTTCACCCTGTTGGTGAAGTCAGGAAAAGTCGTACTGCAAGGATACATTGTTGAAGGATTAACTCAGCTCAGCAGGACAAGTCAGCACTCGAACTTAGTGTTTTGTCAGAAAAGACCACCAGAATTAGTAGATTAAATCAATGGCTCTGCGACCAATTATAGACTTAAAAAAGAAGTTCTAAGGGCCTCTGAAGGAATTGAACACTTAGGACGATGTATTTAGAATGACTGAAGTGCGGTAAATAAAATTTTCGCTGGCAGTTGTCCACAACTCGGGGACTTTCGGAGCCAAACGCGTATCCCTTACAGACGCAAGGCTCACAGTTACAAGATCACGGGCAAAGTAATTCAGTTCAGCGACCGCACAGGGTCAGCGAAGACTGAGGATAACAGGTGCGTTGAAGAATATAGCTACTGATGTTTGCATCCAACTACATGCATGGAATGGTAGATGCACAGTAAACAACGAGAGAAGTAGGAAGCTATATTTTGGTGGTCAGGACTAAGGAGGTGCTCTAACACAAGCCATAAAACTGCATAGAAACTTAGCAAGCCACTTCCTTAAGACTGCCAATAAGCCATTCACCATACACTACCTCAGCATAAGATACAATATGGTCAGTCGATTAGTTGGCAAAGGGAAATGAAATCAAGCACCAGTAATTTAGGTCCGTAGGTCACGTTCTTCTCTCCAAATGAGCATGGTACAAGGGAGATGGCAAGTAATCGAGTTCAACGGTGTGTATATTGTCATAGTATAACCGAAATGCTTGTGAAGTGAGAACAATTCATGAATTAGGTAAATAAAGACCACAGATGCTATCACATAGTTATGAAAATCGGCCGTTTGGCGGCTTGATTCCGTCACAATGAAACCGGACTTTGACGCGGTGTGACGACTTCCAAATCTCGATAACCTATTAGGCCAAAATGGACGGAGTGGTTACCACATCGAAGAAGTCACTCATACCAGGCAGGCCAATAGGTAGGTGTCTGACAAACCACAGTCTCCTGGTCCTCCAGGTTGGGACTTAGTGGAAGGTTGACATATTTTTCCGGAGGAAGTACCAGTTCTGGTAAACTACCACCCACCCGATGCTTTGCGGTACAGGCTTTTGAGCCAGAGGCTTTGGCTGAGAACACTAGTCGTTCTCCTGTCTAGGTCTGGGCGTCTTGGTAGTACCTCAATCTACACAAAACCGTGACGGTTTACAACAAAAATAATTACATACTGCGTCGGCCGTCTCGTGGTATAAACCGTGTCGTCTTATGTGCCTTTGTTTCAACTTGTGTGGACGACGGAGACCATCCCCATATACTTGGATCACTCGATAACGGTTTCCATAATCAAAAAAGATATCAGTAGCCCTTGCGAAAATCATAGGGGAACTAGTCTGACCCATCATTACTAGGGTTATGGCATCCATTATACTTCTTCGACTCAATGCAGCTCAGCAGGCAAACACCAGGGAAGAACAAGCAGGGGTTCGCCCTGAGCAGAGATGCACAGAGCACTCTTTAACTCTTCGTTGAATTCTGGAGCAGCGTCATGTGTACCGCCGGATAACAATTGCCGTATTTCCTGACTATTAAGGTGCGTTCGATTTGGTGGATCGATCTACACTTTTAGAGCCGATTAAACGCATGGGTGTACCGAGCCAATATATGAACATATTGTCGACGCGTTATTCCCATATATCAGCTCGGGTTGGGGTCAACGGTGAGCTGTTTAACCGTTTCGGCATCGTGAGCGACGTTAATCAAGGCTGTCCCCTCTCACAGTTTTCATGTACTTTTGTCACAGGCGAAATAATGGAGGACTGTCTCCGACAATCACAAGATGCCGACGTGGACCTCCTATCTGGTGGAAGACTGATTGACGTTGATTATGTTGAGAACAGTGTTGCTGTTTGACACTTTCCAAGGAGCACAAAGAATGCTAGACGTTATCTCGAGCTCTACTAAACATTTCGGAATGTGCCTTGAAACCTCAAAGTACAAAGTGCTTCTGCAAAATTGCTGTGATTGCCTAGATTTTATGTTAGATAATGAAGTCACGGAGATTAGTGACGGCTTTGTGTACCTGAGAAGATGCATCAGCTGCGGCGGAAGTGTACAGAATGAAACAGAAGCACGTATATTTGAGGCTAAGGCGGTATTAGTTAATCTAAGGCACCTATGGCGACCGAGAGGTGTCTCTCTGATGTTTGAAGGTGGTGTATATAAAGCGACAGTGAGGGCTGTGTTACCTTACGGCAGCGAAACATGGCCCCTCAAGGTAGAATACTTTAACCGTTTCCAGGTGTTTGACCATCGATGTTTGCATTCAATCGCTCGTATCGGGTGGCACTAACGAGTGAGCAACGAGGAGGTTAGGAAGCGGGTATTTGACACTGATTGTCAAACGAGTTCTTTTATTCAGTCACTACATTTGTACAGACTTAGATGGTTAGGTCATGTACTAAGGATGCTAGCTAATCGTTTGCCACATCGAGCACTGTTTGCCGACGCTGCGGTCGATTGGCACAAAGTGCGAGGTGGACAGATGATGACCTGGTATAGACAAAGGAAATCGTTCACGAAGGGGTTGGTCACTGTAGATCGGGTTCGTCTTTCGGGCTGGGGTCCTCATGACTCACAGAGTCGGTGGCTTGAGACGATAGATGAGATGGCGGCTAATCAAACTCAATAGGGTGACTGTTGTCGTTGTTTGACCCAGCTATCTGTGAAGTGAGTGAACCTAATGACGCGAGGCAGTGAAAGCCGTGAGGAAGTTGTCTCGCTGATGACGCCTTACTTTCAATTATAACTCGGTTGTTTGCGAAACGCAGGCATCTTGACGTTGAATGCTTGAATATAAACGTAGCTATTTTTAATAGTAAGGCCCCTTCCCATCCCCCTTGTTTTTTCCCCTCTCTATACAGGGTTTGCTTTTTTCGTTTTCAAGGTTGTGTGGCAGTTAAGCATCAGTGTGAACCACTGATGTACTGCTGTCTATGATGATGATGATGTTTTGATTTCGGTCGTTTCTGTTTAGACAAATTTGTTTTGTGAAGTACGTCCAGTCGTTCACCTCTTTATTATCCCTATACCAGGATTATTTAACCTAATGGTTACGCGACAATTGGACGTTGACGTTAAACACCGATATGCTACTGTTGACCGTAAAATGAGTAAGATCGAACAACTATCTCCTGGTATCCTTTCGAATAGCTTTCGATTCATAGAGTGCCATACGGTGAGGATTGATTGATGTAATTCATGAAACGTAAGCGTTCAGATGCCGTTCCACCACTACATGCAAAGATGAATTCATCCGAAAAGAGTCAACGGGACGCGTCTGTTACAACCGATTGCAGCGCAAAACAAAACGTTGGAAGGATACTGCCCTATTAGTCTAAGTAGTCTGACCATCAGCGACGAACACTTGCAGCAACAGCGCACAGGTTTGTTCTCAATCTTCGTACACGAAATAATATTTAGCATGCCTATGTATATTGCTTAAAAAACACAGAGTGAACAAGGGTGAGTGGTTCACTCCATGATGTAACCTTGAGGAAGAGATTTATACGGTCCATAAAAGGACTTGTCTAAACTAACTGATCCATAAAGAATGCTATTCATAGCTAATGGTATCCGGAGAAAGCTCGAACGCCATGTAATGAGCAAGCTATTCGAAAACTCATGATAGTTCGTTGTGGAAGGTGGAGCCTTTTCATGACGAGGTATCAGTTAACAATGCCAAGAAAGACTTAGGGAGTCTAAAAATATTCAGTCTTTATACGTTACACGGCAACGAACATATTGTGGAGATGAACGCTGGCAATTTAGCTATCAATGGCCCATAAAAGTCTATTAAAAGGCTTGGTTTCAACCATAACTTTTCGCGCTGGGGCATTACAATTGCACGTTATCTATGATGGTTTACTGGCTCAATAAGTCTGCTTACTTCGTAACTTATTTCACAAAAAGGTTGCATTCCAATTCGCAACCTAGGCATAACCTGGAGAGGAAATATTTGGGTATTTTAGACGACTGACAGAAGAAACATTTAGTAGCTTTGAACAGCCCGTTTTCTGAATGCAACAATCAAGTTTCTGTTTTCAGCAATCCAACCGCATACGTACCCCCTACTTCATAGAAGGACATTCCACATGCTCTGTAAATGGCGTATGCCATCCAAGTCTTCTGAATCACAGATGTTAACGCATCCGAAGTACTGACTACAACGTTTACTATAAAACGTGTTCCCAAGCTGTTTGATAGTGAAACTAACACAACCGACGATACGTTAATGCCTCCTAGATTTTCACTCAGAACAATAGCGTCCGCGCATTCAGGATTTGTCGGCATGCTTCAACTCAATAGCAGAACGGTGACAAGCTGAAGAAGTACACACAAACAAGAAGCTCGCGTGTGAACAGGTAATTGTGTAATTGTAATTGTGTAATCACATGGCGGCGCACGCTGGGTCAGTTTGAGTAGCATAGTGCTCCAGGATGAGAATCAACATGAGAACGTATAGTGGACTCAAGCAAAGGATAAGTCATGCAAGCGCGGGTTCATTCATACACAGATATTAGTCCAGTAAAAAAGGTTTAAACGAAAGACTTTCGAAATCGGGAGATAAGTGCTCAATATATACGCCATGATGATGGCTGGCGTAGTAGAAACAGATGCTGTCAAGTTGTGTAGCGTCCTGAAACAAGGACAAGTGAACAGAAATTCAATTTGAGAAAATCCTCACGATTTTGGATTTAAGTTGAACATCACTCAGAAGTGATTGCAACTTTCGCACTCTCAAAGACGTTCCAGTTAGCCTCTTTCGAAAAGAAGCTCTACACTCGAGTTTCGCACTTGTTGGAAGTCGCCAGTAGTGCATATCTTTACCACAACTGGGACTAGAACTCCAACCACGTCATCACGAGGCGACCGTGTTGATCACTGAACGACTGACCTCACATTGGGTACGACTGAATAATCATACGCAAACACGCAGCCAGATTCGCTTGCGAGTAGTGCTCAGACCGTCCGATTGCCTCGAGAGGAGACAGAAACTATGCTCCTAACCCCAGTCGACGACCATACGAGGGTTTGCACATGCTAGTATAAGGTCAATCGTGAAGTAGTCAACTGAGTCGCCAAAAGCAAGTGTGATCGGAATTTCAGTCCTATCCGTCACAAGGATATGCATTACTGATGAGCTCTAACAAGAGCAAGTGTTTTATTCCGAAAGGGGCTGACTGGAAAGTCTGTAGGAATGTGACAACTGCGATCAATTGCGAGTGATGTTAAGTTTATATCAGCCTAAAATTAGCTAAGGATTACTAGTGATTTTTTATTTATTCCTGTGAACAAATGCAGACCTGCTGCAAACATAATTCAACATAAACTGAACATCAAACAAGAATACTAATCAGAATGAAGACATCTTACAGTGTGTAGGAAAAACACTAAAGCAACAACAAACTAAGGCCGATGGCCAGCACCTTACGATCCGAAATCCATACGAAGTGAGAACTCTCGTTCATAATAGACGGGCCAAGATATAGACAAACAGGACAAAATGTTATTTTAGTTGAAAGTCATACCTACGTGAAAGTAAATTATGACTCAATATGATACAAGAGTGTACAAATGCAGACTGCATTTGCTGATAATTAGGTTCGCTTGTTGTTGGAGTGTATTAAACTCGATACAGTTCATAGACAACAGCGGCAGCATATATCTTCTACACGTTGGCAACTTCGAACTGCGACATTAAATGCTCTGCTGTCTTAGCATGGGAAGTAGTATAGTATTCAGTCCATATGTGACCTAATATGGTACACCACGTAATGACAAAAAACCTGACTTAATTTGAGCGGACATCGAACAACGTAGTCTGAAGTGACAGGAAACAAGTACCGAGAACAGTGACGCTTGGTATACTGTTAAGTGGTTTAATACCAATTCAACATGGATTTATAAGAAACCACTCACCTGGCCATATTGGAGGCCACTTCGGCAGCACAGAGTACTGAGTAGACAGCTGTAGCCATAGGCGTGTGAGGTAAGTGAACGAGTTCCACAGTGCAAGATAAATGACCGTCTACCAACCAGCCCGCGACTCGATCCCACGTATGTAGAACCTCATCCGTCATACCAGGTGCGTGATATTCTACTGGGATGCCAATCCGAAACTTTCCAGAAGACCACTTACCCACATCAGTAGAATGAGCAATGCTTTTTAGGGCGGAATGAAACTGATCCAATTGATCGTTAGTTAATGGACTACAAGTGGCATCCAGTTGCCGCGCAGCCCCTGAAGAGGGATCAAGCCAGGTGGCTAAAACCGCAGCGACGTCGGCGACACACGAAGCAATAATAGCCGGGACGTCTAGGCTGTTCACGAGAGGGATCAGCCCGTGACGTGAGATGAGCCCATAAGTCGGTTTTAAGCCAACAACACCACAGTGAGCTGCTGGAAGACGAGCAGAACCACCGGTGTCAGAAGCCACGGCAAGTAGGCAAAGCCCAGCAGCTACAGCAGCAGCGCTTCCACCTGAACTGCCTCCAGCGATTACCGCTGCTCTGCAGTCAGTTTCGTCCGCAAGTTGTTTGCATGACCATGGATTGATAACCGGGCCAGAAATTGCGCTGTCAGTAGAACCACATCCCATCGCGAATTCGTCCATATTTGTCTTGCCCATAAGTATGCAGCCTGCATCGAGTAGGGAGGTGACTACCTGGATACAAATCAGAAACACAGTACTTTTCAACCAGTTTCTCAAAGAACGAAGATAAAGCGTTGAACCGGGAGCAACTTCCAGTCCAGTTGATTCGGATGGAGAAAGATGTCCATCATTGAAGCTATCGGTTAATGCGGGCTACAAACACGTTTTTAAGACAACATCGTAGTATTGATGAGTAACTTGATTAGATATGATAAAAGGACAGAAAGATTATATTTAAATCAACGACGACCTTTAATTCGAAATTGTATCAGAAGCCATATGCGCTTACAAAGAAGGTACGTTGACGGCCGAACTCTGCAGTCACGCTGGGGACTTAGAAGACACGCCTTTGGGTTAGACTGCAGGTATAGGCATATGTATGATGATTCGGTCGTACCAAATATGAGGTCAATGACGCAGTGGTCAACATGGTTGCCTCATGAAAGTGTGGTCGGAGTTCTAGTCCCAGTTTTGGTAAAGATATGCACTACTGGCTGCCTCCAAGTGTGAAACTCGAGTATAGTGCTTCTTTTCGAAAGGGGCTAACTGGAACGTCCTTGAGAGTGCGAAAGTTGTGATTACTTGTGGGTGATGTTCAATCTATATGTAAACCCAAATGGTTGGTACAATGGTATCGGACGCGTCCACATGTTGTGAATTAGTGAACAATCAATCATGTGGAAGTTGACTACAAAATAAGCAAGGTTCATTAAAAAATTAAGCAGTCACAAACAACGAGCACTGTTATTACTATCAGAGTGCGGAAGATTAACACTTGTACGGTGAAATGTTTCTTTTATTACATTTTACATATCTTTCTTCCCAGTTTAGATCTTGTCATTACAGTTTCTCTCCTTGTTTATTTTCCGAGACATAAGGGTTTCCTTTTCCTGCTGTTCATTCAATAGGCTAACCAGCACTGGCCGGCTGGACACATGGTTGGCGGCATCCAAAACGGATTAGCCTGTCACAGTGACCGAAACCAAAGGATGCCTGCGCTGCACCACTTGCGGTTCCACTCAAACACCACGTATCCGGTGTAAACCCCAAGGAATAAGACCAGTAGATGTGTGAATGAGGCTTTTGTGTCCAGCTGACCAATGCTGGTTAGCCAATTGAATGGCTATCACGGAAAGGAAAGGCTGGACACAAATGCTTCACTCACACACCTACTGGTCTTATTCCTTCGGGTTTACAGGAGATACCTGGTGTGTGTGGAACCGCGAGTGGTGCAGTGCAGGCCACTTGGAGTGATGGTTTAAAGCGCAGGCGTCCTTTGGATTCGGTCACTGTGACAGGCTAATCCGTTTCGGATGCCGCCAACCTGTAGTGTAAATGCAAATATGAATTTTACAACCATCCAATTAACTTTTTGTACACTGAACGACGCACGGACATAATAGCAGAGCAGTAGACTAAATGCCGATAATCATCATTTAGACGACCAGCACTGTTACCGTATTACTCGAACGGCCAACGATGAACGCTTGTCTCAGCTTTGTACTGATTGCAGTTTGATTCTAGCGAGTACTAATGTTCGGCGATCTATGGGTGTGAACGCACTCAGTGGCGCTCTCAACCGCCAAATAAACCATAGACAAAGGTTAGCCATACACCTATCAACCATCGGGAGCATGGCTGTTTCCAAGGCAGTATACCGGTCTGAAGCAATGATGTATGCCAAGTTCGTCATACGTTTCGTGGTCAAACACAAACGGACGTAACTAAACTTGCGAATTACCAGAGGTATGATAATCCCAAACCAAAGAACAGGAATTTGATTGATAAATGGATTGAAAATAACATAATCTTATAAGCAAGTTGTAACACCCTACGTTTCAACCACCTCGGGTGGCCTTCCTCAGAAGTGTTGGATTTCGATTAGAACACTCTTGAGGAAGGCCACCCAAGGTGGTTGAAACGTGGAGTACTATGACTTGCTCGTAACGTTGTGTTATTCTCAATCCATTTATCAATAACATGTTAAACACGACGCCAAAACTGTTTGACTTCCTTCGTACTAAATTTGGTGCGGATATCTTACAACAGGAATCTGAATTCAGATTTGATGTATCTCATACCATTCATGAAATACGAATTGCATATTCACTTGGATAATTGCTGTGGTGTTTACGTGGCACTCAAGGGCACAGTTCCGCATAAAAAGAGCAGCATTTTCGCTGATCTTGTCGGGTCGCAGGCCCGGATGAATACGCGTTATTGATGGACTGCCACCTTCGTCTTCTCCGTTGCTTATTCTTGCTGTATTGCAATTCATGAGTCCTGCACAACCGATCGAGGTTCAGAATATTTCATGGCAGCATTCGTGCAATGTGTTGGTGCTCATCGACATGAATTATTTATATTGAAGTTACAGAAGGGAGATGATAATAAGCAATCCTGTTGAACGTCGCTGATGATCAAAAAGAATTTAAGAGTCCGGTAAACACTTTTCTGTCCCTATGATTGTCCGTATAAAGCTAGCATGAGTTTAACAAACTTGCATCAAACCTTGTACTAGAAACCACCGCTGTAAAAACAGCCAAAGATGCCCACCTACCACCGGTAACTATGGCCAAGTACTAACGTTTGTCAGGAGGGAGGAAATTTGAATGATACAGCTTTGGACGCAGCAAAAATCCGTTTTTCTGTCTACTCATATGAAGACCTCGGAGCGGAGAAAGAACGAGAAGGATCGAAGTAATCAGAATCTTCGATGCGATCGATCAAACTTCCTCTTGGGTGATAAAGGCAAACACTAGATAACAGCTTTCGAAAATGGAGATAACAGTGCATACACATCAATCACCAGAAACAGACTACAGTGGACTACTCCCTTGAAGGGTCGAAGACTGAGTAAATACGGATAAAGACAGTTTTGCCAAAAACTCATAGTGGTGCCACCTTGAGCACTTAATATTTATCACATATGTAACTTGGATGGAGTATAAACAAGCAACATCTATGTTGTCAGTTGAAGATTGTATGCATACGGCAACATAACAACAGCAAGCACATAGTAAAATAAGACAGTTGAGATACCGTTCGACATCGCATCATTTGTTGAATACATATAATGCATCACTGACTAATCGCACTGTTAAGGAACAATGTGAGTTGGGAATGAAAACAGCAACAAGTTAACGTCATATGGGCTGCCAGTGCACAGTTAATTTTGTCTCGCTTTGGAGCGTCTTTTGCTTTGAGGTGTTTAGTGATTAGATACACTAGAAAGTAAACTATAACAAATTCAAAAGACGCCGAACCAGGGCTAGTATCCAGAAAGGTTTTAGATGTGAATATGAAATACCCACCATACTAGAAAGAAGGTCCGTGTTTATCAGCTTAAAAGTGAAAGATGACGGAAGTAATGAAGTACTCACCAATGGACTGACAAAAACAATGGGTAACCATGCCGTGTGCATGTTTTTTCCTTGATGAGCGGCCCGGCTTGTGCATTACACCCTAGGGAAAGCTTAGTCAGTCTTTCTTCGTCCTACAGTAAATATTCTCTCATCTGCTGCAATCAAGCTAACTACGTAGGCAAAACAACTCGGCGACCATCAGATGAGATCAGTGAGTATATTTCAAAATGTCACTGGAATAGTGCGAAAGGACTCATTCGCAATGCAAGTGATCGACAGTTGTAGTCAAATCAAGGTGGATTGCACTTTCAATTATAACAGCGACACAATGTCAAGTCAGTGTTTCCAACCAGCAATGTGGTTGGTCACGAACTCCTTAACCAAGTAGACGGCACCAACCAACTATACTTAGTGAAACGCTCAAGATTTTCATAGCATGTGACCAAGAAATCACCTGACCACCTTGAAGTTTCTCTCAGTCGTCTCCAGCCATAAGAAGCGGCGAACGCTATGTGGACATATGGAATACATGACTTAACCAGCGAACGCAGTGCGTTCTCACTATTTCGGTTACTGGTCGCAAACTTGCACATTCTCTCAACACGTCCCGACGCACTGTCGCGTTATTCACACAATCAGACCACTTGATACAGGTAAACTGGCGGAGACAATGGTGATCAAATACTGAGTCCAAACCATGTTCCGTATAAATGAGCCAGGTCTCTGATCCACAGAGCAGAAATGAGTGCACAAACATATTGCAAGCTTCACCTACAACCGACAAATGAACGTCATTGCGGCGACACAAGCGACAAAAGTTGGCGGATGCACCACGTGCTTCCGCTATTCTAGTGGACACCTTGTCAGCAACACCACAGGCTGACGAAATGACACTAACCAGGTAGATGGAGGAACTGACAGCTTCGGAAAGCTTGCCAGCAATAACAACTAGGGCCAGTGTCAACCTAATTCTGTGACAACACTCTACATGCTGAAGTTGCACACTGCATATCATATGGATCAGACATCACTTAACCGATTCAGCAAGGTTTACAGGTTCACTGCAGAAGAACTAAATAGAGTAACGTCGTCCGCGTACCTAATATCAGTCAGCTTACCGCCTGGTAGAGATCCAACTCTGAGATCTTCGGAACCTCTGAGTGGTCCTCCCAGAACATTGTGCATTAAAAAGTTGGCAAGTAGGGGGGAAAAGCGGACACCTCTGTCAATCACCACTTGATGTGGAGAACGCACAAGATAGCTGCTGATAAATGCACAGTCTGCATTCAGAAGTCATACAAACTGACAAACTTCACCCAGACTCTTGTGATAGAGAGAGCGTGTAGGTCAACCGAATAAAAAGCAGTCTTTATGTCCAGAAACACCACCATCGCTGGCTACTAAGAGGAATGCCGATACTACAATGTTTGTCGCAAAGTCGACATGATTGATACACCCGCGATCAAGCCAGAGATTCACTCGCCTTTCTCTTACATTGTTCCTCTGTGTTTCGTAGATTCGCAAGCATCTTGGATGCCATAGAGACAAGGCCAATACCTCAGTAGTAGTCACATGATGGCTCAATACTTTTTTTGAAAATGGGAATGACTATTGGGAAGCATCAGCCTTCCATATGGAACGGAGGACTGTGACCAGTTCAGACAACCATCTTTCACTGTCATCTTTAAAAAGCGCTGACGAAATAAGGTCTGAGCCTGGGTCTTTATTACGTTTCACTATTTTACGTATTATAGCCACTTCGGTTTCCGACAGAAGATCGTAAGGAATCTGATAACTAACTGCACAATATCCATCATTCACAACCGAGTGAACTGGCTCAAACCAGTGAGGAATATAATCAATGGAGATAGTTACTTCATAAGCAAATGAAACACACCGAGCTGTATAACTTCAGTGAGCTAAGTTGACAAATGCAATGAACGCTGGTGAACAGGCCGCATCAGAGATGGCTGATAGACCGTTAAGTGGGCTGTGACAGGAGAAAGTGTTGATTGAGCACGCCTGAAATATTGATCACATCGGGACAGTCGCACAGGCTTGGGATCGTCGACGGGCAGATCGTGGCAAGTATCCGGTTCAACTCGACCACCTGACTGACACTGGTGGTATGTCAAGCCATACAGTCAATGGGTGACGCGAACACTGAGGAGGGAAAAAAGATGAACATGCTTCGTCCAGCGAAATTCAGCTGACTCGTTTACCAGTGTTGCTGCACTCATAAAAGTCGAGTGCGATCGATGCATCTAATGCGTCAAAACTGTCGGAGTGCATTGTGTTGCTGCTATCATGTGATTGACGTTTACTCATTTAAGGGCAGACCCCCTGGAAATGTCATATCACCCTGGCTTCGCAACATCAATGTGGCTCGTTCTGTTTGAACCAACCAACAGCAGGTATCACTCCTATAGTGATATTCATCCTTCCCACCTGCACAACTAAAACAATCCAGATTGCGATTGTGATCTTCAGGTTTAATAAAAGTGAAAACGATGCTATAATTGTTGATGCCAAAAAAGGGTTGGTCGCTACAAAGATTAACGGAATAGCTCTTCAGTGGCATGTCATTCTAAGAGAACTGACATAATCGCTGCAAAGAAAGCACACTATAGTTGGACGTATACGGTAAATAATTTTTTAGTCAACCAGAACAGTGGAAGACAGAAATGGGTAAAGACTTCTGGTCGATAACCCGTTTCCATTTATGTGCCGTTTATCTCACACTCAGCGTAGATGAGAATCAGCATCATCAACATAGCAGTAATGAGCCTGACCAAAGGGCACTGCAGCTCGGACCGCTGCTCACCTCAACAGTGACGTGGAATATCCTAGAAGAAAACGGAAGAACTAGGAAAGGTATGGATGCAGGTACGCCACTGACTGAGACACACCACCATCTCAGATAGCGTTTCTGACCAGCGGTTTGAGTGGCCACAAGGACCTCATCCAGGCAGTCGACACCTACTCACTTTGCTCAGTGGAACAGTCAGGGTTCCATATTTCGTGACCACTTTGCTGTTTGACCACCATGTCGTTTCACCCAACTGTTGGTGTCAGTATATAATGCCCGGTCATCATCATCATCATCATAGACAGCAGTACATCAGTGGCAAACTACTACATTGCTCACGCGATCAGTCCATTTAATGTAGGCCATTTGACAGAGACAACGATGGTCAAACACAGCAAGCCTGATGGTACCTTCCTTGTGAACAGGCCACGTTTGCGAATCAGAGTGCAAAACAGAACGAACACAAGATGAGAATAACACATGCATGAAGTGTGCGGAAAGTAAGCCTGTGTAGACGGCATTATAACTTTGCAAAGTAAGCTGGCGAAATTCGAACATGTTTCACTATGTTCATCACCTAGTCACGCGGGCAGTTTTGTGATTGTTATCGCTCATCAAATACACGTACCCCGTGAACTTTGGCCATACATTATATATATATATACGAAAATTTTTGAAAGCACAAATGAAAACAACTAACGCATGAAAACTTGCCCCCTGCTGAAGGCACATTCCCAAGGAGCAGCGGTAGTACATTGTTATCCGTGGAGAAAAATCACCAACTAGTGAAACTTCGCTATCGATGGAGGAGATGACATCAGTTTTTCAAAAAAGTCAGTGTGGAGAGCTTCAATTTTTCTGCATAGTTGTGAAACTTGGCCTGTTTGTGTAGATGGTGTTCAACCATTACCCATTTGCAATTACTGCTATCTTCGGTGAGAGAACCACAAAAGCAACGATAACACTGGCTACTGTGTTTCCACAATAGACAAGACTAGTATGGTGACTTAAATGGACAGGCTTCGGGAGCTCGGACACGTTCTGAGACAGCAGACCCATAAGTTGTAGCGACTTGCACTTTTGATAAGAACTAGTTGGGGATGGAAACGACAGACAAGAAGTTAGTGATTGAAAAGGGTTCCAAGGACGAAGACCCTAAAATCACGGTCTAGTTCCGCATCACACTACAGACTTCCGTGTTAAAGCGATTGGATACTCTGTTGGACACGGCGCAGAAGTGTATTCAATGATGTTTCCGTTGTAAGAACCAGCTTTTACCCTTTAGTTTTGTTTCTGTCTTTGTTGTCGATTCTTCCTCTCTCGTTTGTAGTAGAAATCGAGCCTACCACAGTGCAACAAATCTAACGTGAATTATGTTATATTTATGTGTACTGATTAATAAGTAACAATAGGGACTAATTCACTAGAGTTTCACTTGCAACAGAAGTGATAAGCACCCGACACTAAACTCTGATCCGTACGCTCGTAAGATGACCGCTGAACGTTGTATGCAGCACCCAACTGGACTGCTGTAACACACAACGCCTATGCCCCATTCAAGGGTAATCTTAACAAACAGCGGCAGATAAGAACGTCTAGTTTTGATCTGCGTTAAATATGATGGATACACTACATAACAGCAAGTTAATCACCGATTATCATCAAACCTGCGTGTCAGTATTTACGCTGAAACAACGGCTTAGGGATGAAAATACTCATTTAAGATGCAAGCCAATAGTTGTAAGACTGTAACACTGTCCAGACTTACTGCAGCGTCGTAAGCCGGATCAAAATGCTCCAACATTCGAGAAGCACAGGTTGTTGGAACACCCCATTTGTTACCCTGAGTAGTGAAATTATCTTTAATTGCCATTGGGATACCAGCCAACGGAGAAATTTCATCGAAAATGGAACGGTTCCGCAACGCACGATCGACCGGGACCACATTTATGAAGGAATTGGTTGGGGTAAGTCCAAGTTCAGAAACTGAGCTCCCAGCGGCATAAGCTAGTCGATCAGCGTGAATTCTGGAGGCAAACAACTCCAAAGCCTTTCGAATTCGAAAGTCTCGGTCACCAGTTCGAAAGAAAGAACGAAGATGATTGATCGAGCCACGAATCATTTCCGAGTTCACTCAATGAAGGTTCTTTAGGGACACGTGCGATCACTCATCTGAACAGCATGCTAAAAAGTGAGACCAGATAAGATCAAACTAGTACAGAGAATGTCCTAAGAGAAAATCTAATCTAAATTTCAGCCGACGAGAATCACATTGGCAAGGACCAGACAATCGAGTAAACTTTCTGTAATAGGTTACTCATAATAGTGAGCAGTATGTAATCTGAATGTGCACACTGATGATTACTCACCTGGTTCGCACAATACAAACAAAATCAATATTTACAATAACACGGGTGCGTTTTTTTAGCTTTGAACACAGGAATCCACTGACAAATATGTGAAACCGGAATAATTGCTAGTCGAATACTGACCAACTTAACAACCACCAAGATAAAGAGGGTGCGCAAACGAATGTTTAACGATAGGAGTTAACACACACAGTACACTCCTCCAAACCGTATATTCGTAAGCGGTGCTCATTCAATGTTCTAATCACTATCGAGTACGGTTCAATCCGTTTTTTCTGTTTCTTTTGCCCGATCAGAAAGATAGCTACACCTACACCAATCAGACATATTTGTTACACCGAGTACATTTGAAACTGAGTTTGAGCGGTACCTCAACCAAGCACCTCGTTAGAGTAAAAGAAAGCCGGAATATTTTATTTACAAGTGTATTAGGTACTCCCCTCACAGATGAAACATTTTCCAGTTTGTTCGGTGTCACGGTGAGACGATTGGACGATAGTAAGCCCAACAGTCCCAGATATTAGAGGATGTTTACCTTCAAGCAGAAGGCCGTCGATGAAACAGTCTGTTCACAGCTGTCCTCTTGATTCCAAGTGATGTTGGAGAAGGATCCGACCTAATAAATCGTACAGAACAACGACAGACAGTAAAGATTACGCTCCAGTTCCAACCCAGGCCGCCTTGATAATTGGCGGTTGTTCGGGCAGTCAACGGAAGTCACTGGTGTCGTCCACTCAACAGATTGGTCAGTAATACAGTGTTTTATATCATTTAGTGTATGTGGGTCCGATATGGCTACACCCTTCAAACTTAGGAGCAATCCGCAGCATGGTTGACAGCCGACTTTGTTACCCTCGGGCTACTGCTTCCGAGCAAAAAAGAATATGCTGTACCACTGTCGGTGATTGAAGATAGGATAACGATGTCAAACCAAACTGGCGCAAATCGCCAAGCGGTACCGCTGGGATCAATGACATCCAGAGACAGATTATCCGTGGGTATATACACATACGGTTGGCGGCATCCGGTTCGGACGCCTGCACTTAACAGTGATCACAAGTGGCTTGCGGTGCATCACTTGTGGTTCTACTCACACACCACGTATTCAATGTAAACCCGAAGGACTAAGACCAGGAGGCGTCTGAGTGAGGTCTTTGGGTCCAGCCGGTTATCCAACTGATAGGCTACCTCGAAGCTAAAACCCCTATCTCTTGTGAAGTAAACAGAGGGAGACTAATAGTAAGATCTTAACTGAGGGGGATAATATTCAAAATATAATGCAAGTTATTCCACTCTAGTGATGCATGGTAGTACACTCTAGAAAGGTTGGGCTGGAAGAAAACAGATAAAACATTCGCCATACAATACACCAACAAAACTAAAGCAAAAGAAAGATAAAAGGCCATGGACACCCAGATTTCTGAAAAAGGGAGCGGGTGAGTTCCAAACGACGGTAGTCGTTGGTTTCTCTATACGCATACATGTAAATGTATATGCACTATTGGGGAAAGATAGAAGTGAGCATCAGTCGGTTGGTTCAGGCCTCGCCTGAAAACAGCATGGTTTACACTTGCAACCCGTCGCAGTTTTATATGTGAATTGGCTAGTTGACAGTTCGCCCATAGTAAGGAAAGCATACTGTAGCGAAAAGGCGTTCAATAAAGCACAATCTTTATTGTCCGACTCGTTAGTTCCCACGCCACACGTGCGCTCGCTATTTGGAATCGCAATTCCAGTCCACAACACCCCCAGATTTCCGCTCACACGTCGTGTGCACTTCTACCCGGTTTAGGTGTGCGATTTACGCTCTATCCGGGGGTTTTCCGCCCGCTACTCCTCGTCCGTTGATCCGATTTCTTCGAGCGATGGCTTGTCCGGTCGCTCGTGCTGTCCTCCTTCCATCCACTGTGGGCTTTGATCGTACTCCACAACCGTGCCAACATATTCCTGCGAGTGTTGGAATAATCAGGCCTTTAATTTGGTCATCCATTCTATTTCGGCCGCCACGTCTAGCCCGTTGGTCCGATCCGGTCGAGCGATGACTCATCCGGTCGCCCACGTCGTCCTCCATCCACTCGCGGTGGGTTTTTGAGCGCACCTCCCCCTGTGTTGAGGTATTGCACCGAGAGTTTGGATGCTCGTACCACCTGTCTGACAGTCCACCACAATACGATCATTATAATTCTTGATTACAGACTGAACACTACCACAATTGATCGCAGCTGTCGCATTTCCGTAGACTTTCCAGTCAGCTTCTTTCGAAAAGAAGCACTAGACTCGAGTTTCGTTCTTATTAGAGCTCGTCAGTGATGCACATCCTTGTAACGGCCGAGACTAGAACTCCGGCCACGCTTTCATGAAATAATCGTGTTGACCACTGTGCGATTGACCGGACATTAGGCATGACCGAATTATCATATGTGAACACTCAACCACTTTCGCTTGTGAGTAATGATCAGGTTACCCGATCGCTTCGAGAGGCGACAGTAACTGTCCTGTTAACTCCAATCGACGACCCATGGACTAGGATTTCTCTCCAAGTTTAAATAACAAGAATCATTAAACTTGCTGAGCGGTATTTTGATTACTGATGAGT
Source organism: Paragonimus heterotremus (assembly GCA_013368495.1). Lineage (NCBI taxonomy): Eukaryota > Metazoa > Platyhelminthes > Trematoda > Plagiorchiida > Troglotrematidae > Paragonimus > Paragonimus heterotremus. The sequence continues at coordinate 99,984 of LUCH01001597.1, forward strand.
AGTAGAGGGTTTCGGTTTTCATATAGATTGGACATCATCCACAGATGATAGCAGCTGTGGGTGAAGTTCAATTCATATGAAAACCAAAATCTCCTACTACTCATTAGTAATCACTGATTACATCTCGGTACGGTCTGACTGTGTGATCGGTACTGAAAAACCATTCAAACATTCAGTCCACAATTCACCCCGCACAGCACAAATCTAACGGGATCGAAAAACTGACTGCGCAAGACCAACAGTTTGTGTTCAACTAAAATGGGGAGAGAGCTGATAGATCATAGTTATGTCACAAGAGGTCAGACGGAAAAGTACGCACGTAGAAACAAAAACATGCGGATCAACGGTCACAAAGGTATTCCAACAGTTCAAATTGATGGGGGTTCACTACATGTTTAGGATTTGACGTGATTAACTTGAACGAGTGGGTTGTCCCTTCTGGATCACACTGTTAATGGTTTGAAATGCAAAAGCATTTACTATCAATATCGAAAACTGTTCTTTTTAGGACGAAATCGTGCCGAAAGCGTCATTTACATTTCGAACAACTGTTTACGGTTTAAGATGTATGGTACCCAATCAGGCAGAAAGATGATAGATGAAGTGGGTTGATGTGAAAAACGATTAGCCGAAGTGATCATCTAAGCTGCAAGGACATCGTCAACACATTTACTGTCAATAGTGTTTATCCATAACGGTCAGATATTTCGGACTGGCAAGGTATGGGAGTTTGTGTTGCATTACAGCGAACATTGCTGTTTTAAGGATGGTCCACATCAACTGAACTTTTCGGGTTTCTGCTAACGGTTTAGGTTTTCAAGATACGATGTCAACTTAAACAAAAGTGGTGACAAACGAGAGGGGCTTGAAAGAAAACTGATTAATTGCGGAATAAATGCTGTCCCGTGATTGCAACAAACAAGCATACGAAGGAGAAACAGTGAATAAATGAGTGGGGGACTGTGCTCCTTTTCACGTGAGATTGGAACTGACGAATCAAAGAAGGGTAACCCTAACCGATTTTATTCGTGACTATGTATGCAAACGCATAGTTTGTACATACTAGAAACTAATCAATCAACTTTGCTTTGAGTGTATATAACCCTGGCTCACTTTGTATGACGGTTTGGTACATTTTAATTCGAGTACTGGCATTTGAGTCAATGCGGAATCAATCCCGTTGTATATCCTCCAATAATATTGAGCACTATTAGTATAGTGGGTATCCTACCCTATAACATAGGACGGATAGGGAGAAAAACGGGTAACCATATAAAGTAAGTGAACAAGCGTCAGGTTGTGGTTCGGTACCACATCTCATAGTGTCTTCAAACACTGTGTTTCAGAATCGTTGGGTATCCGACTATAGAAACGAGATTAGTTGAAAGAAGCAAGTCTTGACATTAGTCTTTTTTAACTTAGTAGCAATTAACTGTCGGACCATCTTTAGTCTATCACAGTTACCAGATGCCGTCATAACACGACTTAACCTCCGCCATAACGAGACTGGACCTTGATGCAATGTGAAAGCTTGGGCATCTCGATGACCTACCGGGTTAAACTGGACGGTATGACGATCACACCGACAGAATCACTTACGTCAATTAGGCCAACAGGGAGAGATCCGACAAACCATAATCTCGTGGTCCTCCAGGTTCGGGGTTGAAAGAAGATCGACATCTTCTTCCAGAAAAAGTAACAGTTCCGGTACACTGCCACACGCCCGCTACCTTGCGGTACAGGCTTTTGAACCAGGGGCCTTGGTGGAAAACCCTAATCGTTTTCCTCATTTTCAGAAATCACACTACAGATCCCAAAACAAATATACCTAATCATCGTAACAGTGCGTCGGTAAGCCCCACCTCCTACAATCCAGTCTCAGACCTCCCTCGTCTCGTGCTTACACCTGAAATACAAACAAATATAGGTGCCTCCAACGTTCGCACTTTAAAACAGATAAGTGAACAGGCCGCTTTCACACGAACGTCAGACTCGTTAAAGGTCAATGTCTGCAGCAGTTCCGAGGCTAGAATCAAAGACAATAGTCAACGTATGAAACTAACAGCACCCACACTATCTACCCAATATTGGTTATACACTTCGGGTGACTCCACGGCTGCCGTTACCGGTCAACTTGCAGTAGGTATAGACCCCAGCACGACGGCCAAAGCCAAATTAATAGATTGGGTTACTGTTTACAGTAGACTGCGCCGTCCGCTTGGCAGGTTCTGTTAAGACCAGCTCTAGACGCAAAAATTCCAGAAATCTTTTCACTGTGTCACCTTATGCCTCAACTGATTGTAGTGACGCCGGCGTCAAGAACGCCTTTCACCCAGATCTGGCCACTCTCCTTCGGTCGATACATGGTTCCGATACAGACATTCTGGTCGGAAATATGAAAGCCCAAGTCGGCTATCTTGGTGAGGTCGAGTCTCATTTAGGTGGCAGGTTTGGGATAACGTCATATCGATCAGATAATGGCAGGTGACTGTCACAGCTGTGTGCTGAGCATACGTTATTTTTAGCCCGCATTAGATTTAGAAATCGTGCGCATCATTGCTATACATGGCATTCCCCTTCTCCGAGTAAGACCAGGTCTCAGATAAACCACAAAGCCATTAGTTATAGGTGGCGGGACTCTATTCATGATTGACGTTTTTATTGCAACCCATAGTTGGATTCAAACTATGGGTTGGTACGTTATCGTTTAGTTCTTATTATTGCTGGGCACCAACCACATCACAAGCAATGGCTGAGTGTTAAGAAACTGGCTATACAGTCGGTAAAACACAAGTAACAAACCGGCCTAGAAAAAGCGAAAATAACGTTTCTCACCCGAAGATCCTAATAACTGCTGAACCATTATCATCATCATAGACAGCAATAAATCAGTGGTTCACATTGCTGGACCAAAATCTTACAGGCAATTTATGAAACAGGTATTGTAGCATGCGGCATAAGGGTACATCGGTTGAACAGACATTCGATCTCAGAGAAATCCCTGGAGGTGACAGAAGCTAAACGGAACATTACCCCTAGCAGTTCATATAACAAGTCTAGAAGAGATATGCGCAAGAAGCTCAAACGTACTGATTAAAACACTCCTGAGGAAGTCCACTCGAGGCGGTTGAAACGTAGAGTATTACAACTTACTCGTAACGTTGTGTTATCCTCAATCCATTTATCAATAACATGTTAAACACGACGCCCAAAATGTTTGACCTTATTCGTACTAAATTTGGTGCGGATATCCCAAAAGCTCAAACGTAGCCTAAAGATTGGTCGTGAGGATTGGTTAATGAGGAGAGTTAAGAAAACGGAGACCACTTTTGTTTCAGGGAATATCAGTAGACTCTTCAAGCTCATTCGTGTTACTAGTCCAAGGCTACCCTCTGTCAGTGAAGTTATCGGGGAGGCAGATGGCACACTAATTTATAATAAGTCCAGAAGGTTAGAGCGTTAGGCGGAACAATTTGAGGATCAATTTAGCTGGCCTCCTGCTTCCATTGTGTTGCCACCACAAACTTGTGATGTAGAATCCTGATGGGTAGATTTGGAACCACCCACTGAGACCGAGGTCCACAATTGCATTGCGCCTCCTAAACGTGATAAGGCTGCTGGTCCAGATGATCTCATGCCGGCACGTTTCAAACAAGATGAGGGGGGCGTATGTAGTGGCTTTGACTCAGTTGTTTCAACTTGTATGAACGATGGAGACGAGCCCTCCATGCTAGGATCACTTGATAACAGTTTCGATATTCAACACAAGTATCAGCAGCTCTTGCGAAAACCATAGGGGAGTTAGTTTGACTCCAGTAATTACTGGGGTTCTGGCATCCATTATACTTCTTCGGGAGGCAAACATTAGGAAAGAACGAGCAACGTTCGCCTTGGGTATTGATTTGTAGATCACATTTTTACTCTTCGCCAAATTCCGGAGCAGCATCATGTGTATCGCCGGACAACAACTGCCATGTTTCCAGACTATAAAGGTGCGTTCGATTTGGTAGATCGATATACCCTTTTAGAGTCACTTAAACACAGGGGTTTACTGAACCAGTATGGGAACATACTATCGTCGCTTTATTTCCACATTTCAGCTCAGGCTGGAGTCAACTGTGAACTGTTTAACAGTTTCCGCATCATGAGCGCCGTTAATCAAGGCTGTTTCCTTTCACAGTTTTGTGTACTTCTATCACAGGCGAAATAATGGAGGACTGTCTCCGGCAATCACAAGATGCCGACGTGGACCTCCTATCTGGTGGAAGAGTGACCGACGTTGATTATGTTGAGAACAGTGTTGCTGTTTGACACATTCCAAGCAGTACAAAGAATGCTAAACGTTATCTCGAGCTCCCCTAAACATTACGGAGTATGCCTTGAAACCTCAAAGTGCTTCTGCAAGACTGCTGTGATTACGAAGGTCTAATGTTGGATAACAAGGTGATGGAAGTAGTTGGTCGGTTCGTGTACTCGAGAAGACACATTGGCTGCTCATATATCTTAGGCTATGGTGGTACTCGCTCATCTAGGACACCACTGGCGACAGAGAGGTATCTCTCTAATGCTTAAACGTCGCGTATGTAGGGTGACAGTGAGGGCTGTGTTACTTAACGGCAGCGAAACTTGGCCATCCAGAGTAGAAGACGTGAACCGTCTTCAGGTATTTGATTACCGATGTCTGTGTTCGATCGCTCGCGTTTGCTGGCATCAACGATTAAGCAACGAAGAGGTTAGGAAATAGGTATTTGACAGTCACTACCAAACGAGATCTTCTGTTCAATCGTTACGTTTACACAGACTTAAATGGTTAGGTCCCGTATAAAGGATACCAGCTAGTCGTTTTCGACGTCGAGCACGCTTTGCCGATGCTTCGACCAACTGGTGTGAGGTGCAACGTGGACAGATGATGACCTGGCGTAGAGGAATGAAGTCGTTCACCAAGGGGTTAGTAGATAAGGTTCGTCCCCCGGGCTTGAAACCTTGCGACTCACAGAGTCGATGGCTGGACACGTTAGGTGAGATGACGGTTAATCGGGTTCAGTGGAGTTAATGTTGTGGTTGAGTTGTTTCTGAAGTGAATATCCTTAATGATTCGGAGCAGTGAGAATCGTAATGAAGCTGTCTTGTTGATGACGCCTTCACTTATAGCTCGGTTGTTTGTTCGCAAGATATAGACATCTCGACGCTGAATGTTTGAATATAAACGTAACTGGTTTTAGTAGTTAGGTCCCCTTCTCTTCTGTTTTTTATTCCTGGCTAGGGATTGCTTTTATCTTCATGGTTGTATGGCAGTTAAGTATTAATGAGAACCACTGATGCATTGCTATGGTGGTGAAAATGGTGAGTTACTGAAAGGCACTTCTACCTCGAAAGCGCAGTTATATCACCCAACTAATCGGTAACTTTTCGTCCCTTCAAAACCTAAATCCGAAGGCGGTTACAAGCGGTACTATTCGGACGTCAGCATAGAGCTGCTGGCGAGTGTCCGAAATGCTGGATCAAGTCGAACAAATCCAGATGGAGGCAAATGCCCAGCAGCACATCACAAGACAATGATGCTCGCCTAAAGCATGGCATAACCGATTGGTGGCCAGGGGTTCGCCAGATGAACAGATACGGCAAATACTAGCTGGTATTAGCGCAGAATCCGATGTGTAAAGTTCTGCACATTGATAATTGTTGAGGGAGGATGATCGTTCACTGAACTGCATTAATTTAGGTGTTCGGAATCGAAGTAAGCATCCCAGTACTGTAGGAACAATCTTACAAAGTTTCACCTCAAGGTTGATACGGTCCTAATTGGGAATGATAGAAAAGTTGACATACAACGCAGTATTCGGTATACTGACTGAGAAAGTAAAACGACACGATGGGGTAGCGTCGTTTGTGCGATGCGCAAGACGGAAAAGTGAGAAATTTTCACAAAAGAAATGACATACACCTATGTCAAAACAAACATACCGCATTGGAAGAGGTCTAGGTGCACAATAAAACTACAAAAATGTAAGCCATTTTAACAGATCGTGAAGGTAAGATTGGCAGCCAGTACTGCTACTTCATCAACATAACAGTAACAGGATCGACCTGAGTTCCGGGCTGGTTCGAAGAGAGAGTACACAACGTTGCATACAAGCAGTTGTTGCATCGAGGTGGCATTCGCCAAACTCATACGACCGCCTGTGCACAGGCGCTAGCCCTTGTCTGGACGAAGAGTGTCCTGAGGGTAACGCTCGGCCAACCTATTTTCGTTTACTTACATATATTTGAGACCCATAAAAACTGCGTAAATTGGCAAACGCACCACAAGCCCCATAACCGACTAGGGCATAAAGTTTACTGGTGAGTATCACGATGGAAGCATTTTATGGTAGTCTGAAATTCCTCAACATAATTTCTATCGACTGTACGCAAAATACAGTAGGTTGAAGCCCAGATGGAAGTGACGAACAAGTAGAGTGCGCGTTCAATGCCAGCTAACACCTAGTAAATTCTCTAGATTAAAGACAGAAAGTCGATTGATGGATGGGATATAGCCACGAAACACGGTTCTATCTCATGCTGTAACTCCAACGTCAGCTAAACTAGCAGACGAAGACGTGCTCACGACAAAGGTGAAAGCACTCAAATTGCAAAGAACAGTTAGTCGTTAGATTACTAGTGGTCAACATAGATACGCCAAATAATGTTCTTCTGCTTGTTGTGTAGAAACTTCACTCTTCCTCATTTCAGACAATCCTGTCAGTGCAGTAGCCATTTTAAACCGACCCTAATCAAGAACGCTGGTATTCTTCGTCCGAAAGCCCTGAAGTCACTATCCTCCATATGTATCACCCTCGCTTGCTGAACATCTTCATAGAATTCCAGTTGGCTGAACGAAGATATGGTATGATAGGTTTACCTAAACCATATTACTCCAGAAGGAACAAGCTGACCTCATTGTCAGTGTTGATGGGGTAGTGGACTGTGAATTCGTGATGATGAAGGCAAAACAGACGAACAGCAGAACCAACTACGTTCGTAGCCATCAGACGTTGACTGCCATGCTTGCTAACTACACCAAACAAACGAGACCGTCGGCATTATAGAACGTGTTTATTAAACCCATGATGATGCCAGCAGTGATTACGGACGCGGTAACTTAAGTTCACGTGACTCTTGGGGTAGTAGTGGGGATGGTGAGACATGACAGAACACTGTCGTTGAGGCGTATGTTTATTCGGAGTATCCATTTGGAAAATCGCCGTTGAAAAACAAGTACGTACACGTACGACCCACAGATGTAGTCAATCGTATTGGCTGAACGTAACAGTGTTGCTGATGAGCTGGAAGCAAGGGTGCGCATCATATCCGCAGACAGTTGTTGGAATACAACCTCTCAAGAAAAACGTTCTCAAACCCCGTTGTGTCCGCAAACCATTACAGGATAGGAAGGAGCTAATACAGTTTATGGTTAACCGACCCAGTCGTGATCAGAAGAGGAGCAATCTGCTGGCGGTAGTATAGATCGATAACTCGTTTGCGATTGCTTTTAATTGCTCACAGCGACTAGTGAAATAGCGCAAGTGCAAAATAAAATTCAGTACATCGATGACACGAAGTGGGATCGCTGCAACCGAATGATGAATACGAGTTAGAGATGATGTATAACGTTGAGCGGATGTGGCTTCTAAACGCGTGAACCGTGGTTCGGGACTAAATTCCCGAAACGGGAAAATATGAACGACGACAGCACTGAACGAAACGATTCAAATTAGTATTCCTAACCTCCTGACGGTGTGAACAACTGATGTGTTGCTGTCTTGATGATGATGACAACAGATTGAACCAAAATACATGTAACATGCAGGAAAGGTAACTCACGGTTACCTTGAATGGGGCCATTAAGTTAGTTCGAAAAACACGAAACCACAAATGTACAAGAAATAAGATTAAATATAAAAAATCATTCTGGTGGAGATTAGGTAGTTATTGAACGGAATACACATGTGGTCTTATGCTACGTCATAACCATGACAGTTAGCTAGAGAGATCCAGGATCGGTCGTGGACGAGCGAGTTAGCCAGAAATATGAAGTGTTTGGTCAAAGTCACGCAAAAACAAAGAGCGAACAGGCAATCAGTCGGGTTATCTTGGGCAGGCTTTTCTGCGTACAGTTTGCAGTTACGACCTTTTACCTGAGTTAAAAACCACCGCAATTACGCTAGTGAAATCTCCACTAACATTTTCACTAATTATTATTTAACGAGAGCAGGACGGTAGATAGTGAACTTAGATAGAATCATTCGTGCATCGGCCCTTCAAGGCGCGTCATTTTTCAGCTGTTATTGATAATTTCTACCGAATTCACGGTTTAGAATAAATGATCTTCGAGGCGCATTTCATCTATTCCCATTTGAAACAGTTTCTCCTATCCTGCATAAAAGGTCCCTTCAATCGTGTTCGACAGATTTATTGCTGTGTATCGCAAAACGTTCGATCTTCTGATATTCCACAGTCGGAGAGTATCCAGGGGACGCTGAAATTTCTATCATCCAGTCTTTGCAAATTTTGCGCATAATGCTTCTCCCCTCCATAGAAGCCAATTCGAAAATATCGTTATCGTCAATGAAAGAGTTCTCATCACCGTGCACTGTGGTAGTATTGAATACAGCTTTCACATTACAAGGAAATTCTCACATTCCGTCCACTCGCACCACATATTAAAATTCATAGCGTCTTTCCCAATATTCATTCCTGCACTATGTGTGTATAAGCATCGTTAAGACTACAGAGTTTTCATTCACACTTATGGTAAACTTCCTTCACATTTTGTCAATTATTGTGCAAGGCAACTTGCTAATATGCAAATCATAATGATGTATTCTCCCGTCGATGTGCTTGATTGTAAAATTCACGGGCGCTAGTTCCGTTGTAAATAAATGTGGAACGTTGTAGTCAGGTAGATCTAATTTAAGCTTTCTCTGAAGACGATTGCCTGAGCAGGAAACGTTATCACGCAAAACCTCAGCATATGATGCTATCCAACTGGTATAGGCAGGTGGTCCTTGCGATAAAAAACCTTTGACAATCTCAAACAAGTGCATATACACAGGTAGAGAGAGGAATGTAGCAAAACTCATCATCTAACTGCACGGAGTTCACCCGTAGACTAGCCAATTTCGATGCAGGGTACACATATTTCGCTATTAGAACTATCAAGCTGAAACCGCGGTTCAACGGCGTGTAAAGGTGGTCGGAACATCGACAATTCGATAACCTATCTATCACAGCTTATCACTGACTTAATTTGCACAAGTTCCAGCTACTCAATAATTTAACAACGCTCCTCATCCACCCACACTTTCGAACATCTCCGGCCACCCTATCGCCGTGGTCCATATGGATGGCCGTGAACACTAGCTTATCCCACGACACGTTCTTCTTAACAGAAGACAAGTACATATTTCCGAAAGGTCGTGTCTGAATAAAGTCGAGATGAAGGTAAACCTAATGAGAAATGACACCATCGCCATGTCGAAGATAATTAATGGAATTAATCCAACCTATGAAACTGAAATCAGCTCGAGGGTCGCAGCCCATCTCCAGTTCTTAGCTTCCACAACTTGTACTCTGGAAATCAACGTGTATATCCTAAAGCATATCCCTTATCAGATACACTACGGCAGATCACTTGCATGTTCTATACAAAAAACATTCGGTCTTCACTCCGTTGTGACCGCAAAAGACACTTGGTCGGCGAAACTGTTTATTGCATGCAATCCCGTACAAGTTATGCTGAAGCATAGAACCATGAACGTATGCACCCGCCTGCACGGCTGACGTGTACTCATACACATTGGGTAGCAGAACGTTATCATTTGCTCTGGTGGTACGCCCCCCCCCACAGTACGTACGCACTATTCCAATAGTCGCTTCTAGTCTATCGTCTTCATGGCGTTGAAACTTGCCCTTCAGTTCCGGGAAGTACGCACTATACAATGCACGGTACGGCAAACGATCAGCTGACATACGCAGTGTATGGCCCAACCATCGCAGAATGTGCAACGTGATTAATTGGTCGATTAATCGCGCATCCTGGGTGTTTCGGAATAAGCGCTAGGGAACAGCCGTACTACCTACGCGATCATTTAACTTAATGTGCGCTAAATGGTGGAGACATCGGTCAAACACAGCAAATCTGCTTATGTCGTCGCTGAAAACAGGTCACGTTTCTGAACCATAAAGCAAAACAGAACACAAACAAGCATAATACACTCTTCCTTTCACTGATTACTGAACGTCTTTTCCGTGCCAAAAATGATACAGGCTGGCAAAGGCAACTCATTTGTTTGCTATCCTCGCTGACACTTTATCAAGAATATTACAGACTAACGAAATAATGTTGTTCAAGTATGTAAGTGTTCACAGCCCCAAATGGATTAACTGTAATGAAGAAAGTGGGAGTGAGTGCTCCAGCCCTGAAGTAGCACTTTGTATTTCGAAGATGCGAAGCGCATCCCATACAAACCAACCCGCCCATTCAACTTTTTCATCATGGTCTGCATGTTGTCGGCTGAGAGGCTAACTAGGATATTGTTATCCATATACTCCGTGTCAGTCAACCTGGCGTCAACAACGAACTTAAGTTCCATGGATTCCCCAGGTGCATCTACCAGAATATCGTCCATGACAAAATTGAAGAAGAGGAAACCGGATACCCCTGACAAACACCACTGGAAGCAATGAACATCCGAGACAATTGTCCATAAACCCTTACCCTGCTTGTCGAGTGAGCATACAATGGTCTCAACAGATTTACGTATTTCTCTGGTACTCCCTTGTGAAAAAGAGAAGTCAAGAGAACAATATGCTCAACTGAATCAAAAGCCGTTTTTAAGTTCAAAAGCAAAATGACTGTCAGTTGTCTATAAGAATGCTGATGCTCGCGATGTAAAACTGTGATCAACGCACACTCCACCGGATCGGAATCCTGCTTGTTCTTCGCGTATCTGAATTCTCCTGGGTTTGGTGAGCTGACGCTATGAGGCCAGTGAGCAACTTGGACGCAACAGATACTAGACTGATGCCTCTGTGGTTGTCATAGAATTCGGGCTCCCTTTTTGAAAACGGGAATTACTGTTGACACGTGGTGCCTCTTCGGTCACCCAGATCGCCTGGATGAGTTTTGCCAGTTCTGATATCAACCTCTCCCCATCATCCTTGAAAAGAGAAGGAGAGAGATCTGGTCCAGGAGCCTTGTTACGCTTTAATAGCTTAAGCTCCAGGGCCAATTCTGCTTCAAAGAGAGGGCCGTTCGGAACGCAACACTTGGCCATTCGGGTCCTGTCGTCCGCATAATCTGGTTGAGGTCAGCTGAACTGTTCTTCAAAATATTCAGCCCACCTATCAAGTCAGCATGACTGGCTAGCGATAGACCATATTTTCAGATATGGTCTCACCTAAACCGACTCGAAGGCTAGTACAACCACAAAAAGCAGCTTTCTGTTATTCCAAGATAAAAAGGTTTGTTTCAGCTCTTCCGACTGTTCGACTAAGTAGTGTTCACGAACTCTGCGAAAGCTTTTAGTCAACTTGCGTTTAAGTTCCGACGGTTATCATCATATTCAGAACCAGGTGGAATCTAGCGACGCTGGTTCATAAGGTTTATCGACGTGAGAGAAATCCAGTATTGTCGCAACCGTACAGTTCTTTCGGAACATACTTTTTCACAGCTGCCGTGATTCGTTTCCAGTGATCACTAGGTTCTCCCACCTGATTCGAACTGGGCAACTTATTCACCAATGCTTCCTAGTAAACGTTCTGTACGTTCTCCTCGATCGAATGCTAGTCAATCATCTTGCATTTACGAGCATTTGACCTCTGGGCAAATGATAAAACAAACTAGGCACGCACGTAATCTAAATCCAAGTGGTCGCTCCAAAATGCACGACAGTCTTTAACAGAGTGGCGCCACCTATAACTGACTGCCATATGATACAGCTGTCCACGGCTGATAAACACAGGTAGGTCTTCATGTAACACAGCGCCTCTTCACGTGTTAGAATGCGGTGCTCGAAATACGGAGACCGCTGCAAGTCTTTCACCACTGTCAGTGTATTGTGCCCAAATACCAAACGTACCTCCCAGCTGCCTTTCCTCTGGAGAAAGTCGACCAGGTTTAGCATTCAAATCGCCACCTAGTATGATTATGTCAGAGTTTAGTCTGCCTCAGAAAACCAACGAAGGTGTCTTTGTTAGCATTCGAACAGCTGTTCGTTGAGGTGTATGCCGATATAATGAATACGCAACTCTTTTCCAACTTGCGTTGACAAACTTTAACCCATGTATTGAGTCTAACAGCACACAAGTGTCTGATAATTGGGACCGAACCAAGCGAAAACTGTGCTGCTCTGGAACTCCAGCTTGACCATGAAATTCAGCCTCAGCATCACTAGAAACTCCGAGGGCGAAGCGCTTGGATCGACAGTTATCTAAAGGTGAACCCAAGTGAATGATGGTGCAAGAATCGTAGACTCGCGTCTTCGACACACAGCACACATCAAGCTCTAGACATGAGAGAGTACTTGTTAGAGCACCTCGCTGACCAACTTATCGGAGAGTGCGGACATTGAAGACGCCAATGTTAAACAGTTGTTTTGACTGTAGAAAACAATTACTGCCCAAAGACACATGGAAAACAAAACTCGGAAGCAAAATAGGAGGAAAGAGTAGAGTGTTCAGGGTCACTATCGAGAGAACGATAGCTTTCGATACTTCCCGGTCGTTTATGCTGCGGAAGGGGATTTGACTTAAGGGACTCCACTCTGAGTATCTGACTTGAAAGTCTGACCTTCGAGACAACACGATAAACTATTTTCTTGAGGTGCCCTACCCGGACTCGAGAACCCGATTCACTTGGCACTGAGGGGCTTGCCTAGCTCGAGAGTGCAGTGGATTGGACATTTATGTTTGATTCTGATCACTGCTGCGCGCAGTGGACGTATTCGAAGCTAAACCAGGCCTCCGAATTATATCAGTTTTCGACGTCGGCGGTCATGGTCAACCGCTGGACGATGGGAATGTCTTTTATTTGAGAGTACCTTTTCTAACCGCCATCTTATTAACAGGAAAGATAGCAGTGTTTCAACCATAAAAATAGTTCTGCTGTATGCCCATAGGATCGTGTCTCACTGCCTAAGCACTCCTACGCGGTCAGTAGTGCGACAAACAATCCTATAAGTGCATCTGCTTTTCGTCTGACTGCTCTCCTTTGGCCTGTCTGACAAGGTTGCATGTGACAGAATCGAAGCCCTAGTCAGCATAGCCCACTGGATCAGAACAGCACACAAGCCTGACCACCACGTCAAGGTAGCAATATAGGTCAAGATTTCACCATACTATTGGGAATATTACAGAAGGGGCGAACAGCAACATGAGCTGCATCTTACGGTTCTTCCGGATCTCCCAAAAAAGGGGACTAGGAAACGTCGTCTGACGTTCTTCCCTCAGTCATTTGGCACAATCACATTAGCCTGACCTTTAATCAGCCTGAGGAAGAAACGGGTAGAAGTGTGAGATACCACACGATAGACGACATTGTGCTGTACATTCCAGTGGAAATCTTAACTCAACAGTCAACAATTACCTGTTCTGTGCAACACCATTGATGAGGGTACCAGACTACCGCCGGCTTTGGTGACCCACAGAAGATCCCAGCGACCAACTGGGATATAACAGCGAGAAAAAATTGCTGTAATTGAGTTGCTGACATGGTACTCGATGAAAATTCACAAACGTACAATTCAAGTAGTCAGTGTGTAGCGCGGTATTACGGTAGAAGGCCGCCCCAGTATTACCGGTGCAATTATGCCATGAGCGAGAGGGCCTATTTCTGCAGACAGAAGTGAAGAATATGTATCAACGTGCTAGGATCTCGAGCAGTACTTCCCTGGCGATATGCAACACTGAGGGAAAATATTGGGTGATGAGGCGTTTTGGTTTCCCAGTCTTGGAAACATGATCCCACATGTTCATTGTGGGAGCTGATCCGTGAATTCATCTCGATGTGGTTGTAAACCGAAATGACTGCCGTGACTACACCGGCTACATTACAAAGCCGAAATCCGTCCTGTATGAAACACCAAATTCATGCTGCAGACAGGCCATATGGTGAATTACACCAGCTCATCCGAGGTTACGTTCCGTATCCTCCGCTTCATTGAGATGACAATCATCAAAAGCCTCCGCTCATCTCTAGCGTACATAAACAGATAAGATTGTTTCAGCTGCCCTGGCGGTTCACCATAATACATCAATGAGGAATTGGTGGTAAGTGCCCATCAGTGTGTGCATCAGGACAGGCAACATCAATTCACATTGCGGAAAGAGGCAGTCAGTCATTACGTTTTGCGAACATGTCGTTGCATGGTCACCCAGCGTTTTTACAACAGTTGGCGGTTTTAGCAAGCAATGTTTGGTGTGAAAGATGCTCTTTGGGAATGCAAATTGTGCGACCGAACTCCCGTAGATTATGCAATTCAAGTATTTGACTAATTGATCATATATACTGGGTGTATAAAAATGTCACAACCTGTCGCCTCTTATCTGTTCTATTATGAGTCAGTTACATTTACGTACAAGCTGCGTGCTCACAACGGCTGAAATGGAAGTACAACCAAATAAACACCGTGATAACAGTTCATACCTAAAAGGTGCAAAAAGAGGCCATATAAATCGGGTCAACAACCTGGATAGCTTGCATGCTGCCGATGTACTTACTATCTGGTGGGAGTTTAATCCCAAAACCCTCTGAACTTACCAGTGCATCTTTCAAATGCAATCTATCACACGGTCATAAGAAAGAAAAAAATCACAAAACACTAGCGAACAGCCCAACCTTTGGAGATGAGAGTGCTTCGGATACGAGCCAAGCAATTTACTGAGTTCCATTCGCAAGAACTAGAACAGTCACAAATGTTGGCGTTGATACAGACAACTGCTAATCTGCCAAGTGCGCAGAAACATGTTTACAGCTTGAGAAGCTGTCGGGCATAAAATAGAACGAGATAATACCAAATTGTGAGATAAGTTAAGCACGAGGTTCAGTGCAGGAAGAATCTTTAAAATACACAAACATAAATCTGAACCGCGATGCATAGTTCGACTAGTAACTAACTTAAACTCTGGATGACAATCGCCTGCGTTATGATAGCAGGGAAAATTAGTTACACATCATAATCGAATAAAAAAGAGGTTAAGATCGTGCAAAACGGGCTGTATTTTTTACGAGTAAATGGGGTTATCAATCAATATCATCATCATCAAACGGATCATAACCGAAATCTGAAAAAGAAAAAAAGATCAGGTTAAAACGGGGTAAAACAAAAGGTGACTTACATCGACGGAAATCCGCGTGCAATTCCGGCAAATGTTCCGGGGGCAAGGTATATGTCACATCCTATTCAGAAATAAAGATTACGAGTCAAATGAAACACAACCTCTTCCAGGAAACCTTGTGAGATGGGATCCACGCCTTCGTCAAACGGTTGCATTACTCTAAAATAAAAAAATGGAGTTCTGAATAGAGGGCTGGAACACTGAGCCTACTGGATAGAAACAGGGGAACTAACAACCACCCGTCTCATGTTAAAAACTACGCCAGCAAGTTACTCGGTCATTTACACTGTCATTATTTGTGGCGTCCAAAAGGCACCGGATTACTGACCATAGAGAAGACTTGCAATTTGTTTGTGTCCAGCCTTGCACTACGGGTCAGAGACGTGGATAATTAACACCACAAATATACACGAGCTTTTGGCACTCCACTGATGGTGGCATTATCAACTAGCCTGTATTAACTGAGGTGATAGTGATAAAAGCCAGACGCCCGCCGGTTTGTTTTAGAAATTTCCAAGTTCAAGGCCGACAACCGAACTAACGAAAACCCGTCACGTATTCTGTATGCTGACAAAGCGTCAACCGTTTGAGGGGTTAGTCAATACAGCCTTTGACGGTAGGAAGAAACCATAAGGTGGCCAGGGGTGTAGAAGCACTGACTGCTGCTCGAACAAAGATGAGATGTCCCGTCTGCCAAACTGGAGAGTGCGCGACTATCCACGTCGCTTGCTGAGAATGCTCTCAAATATGGCATTGACGTAACCGAGAGAAAACACACCCGTAAAGCCTTTGGCTGGTTATAAATTCTAGCGTTCGTTCTGACATTTGTTTATCTAGTTTAGACATTTACATTGACTTAGTAATTGATTGTCTCAAGAACACAATTAGGATCGATAGCAATCTAACCCATAGCACCGAGGGATGTGGCTCAGAACAGAGGATAAATGTGTCAATTATAGACAACTGCTCCGTCATGTAACCAACAGACGCGAATTACTTTCATTTACCAGGAAACCTTGTTTATAAAATGAAAACGGTGCAGAGTAGGCCGGCTGAATGTCACTGTTTTGGTGTTCCGTTGAGAAGTTATTGATACGTTCAGCTTATAACGACATGTGAAACAGAATAACCCATCTCCGGGATGGCGCAATTACATAAAGTAGCGATAAAGTTAGATCCAGATACCGATCGACCTTCTTACAGAGGTTCCAGGGTACTGACCAATCAGTCAATGACCGCTATAGTGGCCCATTACATCACGCCCTTTCATTAATTTCACTGTCTAGGTTGTCCAACGATCCTGTCGATTTGAGGCCAGGGAGAAAGTAACGCCAGAACAAACCGTTTTGACCATATACTAATGGGCTAAACAGTCTGATCCTCATAGAATCGGCGGTACAAAATATTCTTATTTGGACGGTATCTGATAGGTTACCTGGCAAGTGACAGACCACTCGAAGGACTAGATCGGTGTTCACCCGATGTTTAATTCAAAGAGAAGAGAACGATTCACACACTTTAAACGGCTTAATATCAACTCCCCTTCTGGTCGATGTTTCATTATAACAATTTGCCATATGCCATGAAATGGCTCGAAGCGTTATAGCGAAGCGTTCTGAGTATGTTGTCAAGATTTTGGGGCACATCTGTCCCATTGAATACAGCCTTGTCAAATGTGGCGACACAAACATGCGTTTTCCATCACCTTAAAACAGCGAGTGTTAATTGTATGGGGCAGGTATAGTGGGCCTGTAAAACGACTGTGACTGACTGCGTGAAATTTCGAGCTACTTCGTTTGATTCAAAGCAACGAAGTTTTGTATTCTAGCAATTGTTAACCGATGGGATTAGGAATTAACCCACTGTTGGAAGCGTCACGGAGAGGGTCATGTGGTATCATTCAGTGCTGTTCAGCATGAGGTCGCAATTTTTTTTGCACAAAGCTATCAGCTGTAATAATTTATGCGAGCTTCTTTTGTTTAAAGTTAGCTAACAAGCGGCATATGAAAGTGTCATTTTGAGTTTCAATGTAGACCGATTCAAGAGTGGGAACGGTAATATCCAAATCATGGCAATCTGTGGCGTAAGTTCAGATTGAGTGTGTGATCTAACTGCTCAGCGTTTTTGGCTTGCCCGGTTGGTGCACAGCAGGAGAACCGAGAAAAGTATGAAAGAGTAGTAGCACCAGTTTTAAACAACAACCGCTTCTGGCAGATTTGGATTGGCGTCAAGACGCCCCGGTTAAAAAAAGCGCCCAGGATTTCTTATTTGGCAGATGAAAAAATTGTTACAGCCGAAGCAGTATAGAATATGGCAGATGATCAACAGCTTGAGTGCAAACAGAAGGCCACAAGCTTTCTCTTAAAAATGTGCGTAATGCCCGGACAGACAAGAAAACGTGTTAATCCCAGCGCAACCAACGTCATGTTTACCACACCACACAGGAGGAAATGCAGCGGATTTATATTTGTTGACTAAGGCAGGACTATTTGTACGATCATTTCAGTTACTTCATTATCAACTGAATGCTAATCAACTTCTAAAAAGCCTTGTCCAAGGAACCAACAACACTTGGAAGATAACATGTTGCAGCTGCAACCTGCCGAAACCGAAACCTGTTGGGAGTTCCAAAAAAAGCTGCAAACGGCAGTTCTGTAAAGTAGCAAGTGCCCGTATGAGTGATCTGAAATGAATCGGAGAAGTACACTGAAACCAACAGTTAACCTGCAATAGTTCAGGAAGAAAATAGAATAACCATGTTTCTAAACCAGACAGAGACCCTCTTCAGAATCTTGTATGTCGAGCCCCCCAAGTTTGGTTTAAACAGCTAGCAGGACCAACTATATGATCTCAAATCGTTTTCTGCACGATCCTTTTCAAAATTTGAAGAGATGCAAGTTCAGGGGTAAACGCTGTGTGCTCGAGGAAGCTGCTAACTGAACTGGCTAAAAGTTCTGTCGCGAGTTCGTACCTCTAGATAGGCGCGTTTTCAATACACAAGGACTAACAACGAATCCCCTAGAAACCAAAAAACTCCTCGACAGGTGCACTTCAGTGCTACGGTCTGACATCCCTTCAGGACCAGATTAATGAACATTTCCTTTTGATACCAAAAGGGTGACCTTCACATTCGCAAACGTGAATTTCCTGGAAGACGGCCGTTTCTGGCTCTGAGGACCGATTAGGAGATCCTGCATGAGCTCTCAGGTTGCACACTGCGCGACAATTCGGCAGGACTTGTTAACACTGAAGTATTTGAGAAAATTTCCCGTGAAATTATAAATGGCACTGCCTTCGTCAAACAGATCACGAGACATAAAACAATTTTGCTGCTAACCAAGGTGGCAGTACATCATTTTCTTAACAACCGGAAAATAGGGGCTAATATTAGCCGGATCTGGTAGTAAGTGCAAACTGGTGCGCAGTGTGATGGTTTGTGCACATCAATGATCTACTATTGCAGAGTCGATTATCAAACTGATGGTCATATTGACGGTTATCCATGATAGGCACGCCAACCGACAGACTCTCGAGGGACCAGGGTCGCCTGGTCCTTCAGCTTGGATGTTGCAAGACGGCTGGTATATCAATCCGAACCAACGATGCTAGCTCTGGTCCACTGTATAATTCTGAGTAGAAAAGTTTATTCCGGAAGAAATGCTTAAGGATGGCGTGTTTTATAAACGTTTCATTTTTTTTATATCAGATGCTACTGGGCCTTATTCGCCGAGAGTTTCCAGGAGGATGTCGATCGCCTGCCTTGAACACAGGTGTAACAGTGGCTTCTTTCCATGCCTCCGGAAGAGTGCCAGTTCGGAGTACCTGGTTGAACAGACTATGAAAGGGCACCAACAAACCAAAGGCCGCTAGTTCAAGGATTTGGGGATAGATCGCGGCCGGTCCCATTGTACTATCAGGATTGACATTAACTAAAGGGTTCTAAACGTCCAGCACGGGAAATCAGCTATCAGAAGTAGATGTCGGAAGTTTCGCCGCACAAGAATCAGACGCCAGTTTAGCGAAACCACGTTATAAGCTGCCGAAAAGTACTCCCTGAACACACTGGCAACCAGCTGGAGGAGGGAGGGGTTGGAAAAGACTATCTTATCGGTGAGAGGCAGAACGAGCGCCGGTTTGTTTTTTCGACGGCGGCGCACACATTTGTGTAAGCTTATATTTCCGCGAGCCACCATTAGGACTTTTGTCTGTTCTTCTCGCGCGTATTGCAGCACGTTCAGTTTGTCACGATGAGCTTTCTGTTTGCACCAAGAACGAAAAAAAAAATTAAATCCGTCGGTTTGCCCGCCAGCTTCTGTTTAGAAAACAGACGAGAAAGTATATTAAAGAGGTAGGGTACGTTTCGTGGCACAGGTTCAGTCCCGTTCCGTTCAGGTCACAGCACTTAATGAAGTCCTGAGATCTAAACGGAACGGAACTTGTGAGTCCTGACGGCTTTTGTCAAAAATTGTCCAGTTTCTTGTACGCGTTTATTGTTCATTGATAGAAAGCAAAAGTCGCTGGTTGTGTGAGCTTCTTCACTGTGCATCTTGATACCGGAATAAGCAGGGCGTCAACTATCCTCTTTCTTCCATATGTACATCTAGGAGCCAATTGGAGATCACATCATTGGGTGCTAGCACCACCTGCAATGGTAGCGCATTCTAACAACCGACGGCTCGCCGTGACGGTCGAAATACAGCACGAAGTCGTCCCGATTGTTGTTTGATAATCGTGAGTAAATGACCCCAGAATCTACGCTCGTTTCGGAAGGGAAAGTCTGCTCTGAGGTCTTCCCCCATGCCACCTCATCGCGGAGCCGCCTGCAACTCTGAGGGTACGTGTTCAGATACTTTAGCCGGCCTTTCACCCCAACAACCATGCGTGTGGCTGCCCTCTGTGCTCTTTCAGGTTGACACCTCACTTTGTATACAGGGGAACTGCAGCGTGGCCGTACTCTAGTCTGGGACGAACAAGAGATGAGAAGGGTAAGCAAAAGGCCTCCTTGGACACTTTAGCAAAGAATCAACGGATAGTCCCAACCACTCCCCTAGCTTTAACACAAGCCTGTTGTGTGAGCCTGCGTTTTGAGGGTGTCAGACAGCAGCACCCCGAGGTCATGTTCGGTATTACACTGTGTTAACAAGTGACCTCCAACATGATATGCTTTGAAATCCGTAATATCTCCCAGGTGCATGCAGGAGCATTCTTGTAGGTTTGGAGACAAGCTTCACCGAACTGTCCATGTTACAATCTTATCTAAGTCCTACTGCAATATGCCGCTATTCTCGTCTGAAGAGACTGTCTTTCACATTTTCATGTCATCAGTGAAGATCAGGACAGGCGACTGCAACTGATCATTAATGCATACCAGAAACAGCAAGGGCAGAGCACTGCCCCTTGCGGCACACTATTTGGAGCAAGCAGCCATTTAAATAACTGCTGAGTGACCCTTACAGCGAATGACCACCTACGGAGGAAGTCTGCTATCCAATTTGTTATAGGCGAGTTGACAGCGTATGCCAATGTAGTGACTTAGAGACAACCCCGGTCTGCCTGCTGTACGATGTGTAAAGTCCTGCCCAAAATTTTAGCTCACATTGTGCTTAGGATCTTAAGGGTCTTTGGACGCAGTAAACCAGCGGCTTGGTGAGCAAATGATTATGCGGCACTTTGTCGAAAGCCTTGCTGAAGTCGAGAAACACCCCATCCAGAGTCTTACGTAGACCGTTTAACGTTCGCATGCTACGACGAATCGAGAAGATGAAAAATTCTTATCAGGTGGAAGTACGTTCCCACTGGAGTATATTTTAGTATACGTATATGTCTACTAACCTAAGTTCAGCCTGAAGAATCGAATAAGGCTATTGCACCACGCAGTCAGCTCACGACCTCTCCCAGTTAACCAATGAGATTCAGGGCATATTAAACCAATGAAATTCGTTGGTGTACTGGTTATTGGCAGAACTGAAAGTATAATATTTGTACAGTATTCCCGCCTCGGAGTATTACGATAAGAATCAGTAGCATGAAGTTCAGTTCAGTTCAGTTGAGTTCACAGGACGTGGCGGGTAGCAACCTGGTAGTCCAGTTTCTTGCGCTGGTAGGCGACAGCTTCCCGCGCTTCGATTGAGGATCCCTTATCAAGCTTCGTCTGCCTGATACCCGTAACCTACAAAAACAATTTCAGTCTTGTACATAAAGAA
The DNA here is from genome assembly GCA_013368495.1 of Paragonimus heterotremus. Taxonomy (NCBI): domain Eukaryota; kingdom Metazoa; phylum Platyhelminthes; class Trematoda; order Plagiorchiida; family Troglotrematidae; genus Paragonimus; species Paragonimus heterotremus. The sequence continues at coordinate 121,565 of LUCH01001597.1, forward strand.
AAGAAAAAAGAATTACAGGACCAGAAAACAACTTGCGTGCATGTTCGTTAATAAAATAGAGACAATCGTACTGAGATAATCGCGAATACGTACACATCCGTACACACTTTTTTTGACACTACCACTAATATGCATATGGTACACCAGCTATATGTTACTCTTGTATGTAACTGCGACAGTTCAGTGACACTACTTTTGCAGCACTAAGAGAGACAGTACTGCTCTTATTGCACGCTGAAAAGAGGGTTTGCAGAGTGCGTAATCATATGACGCCTTACTGTTTTTATGGAGAAGAAGAGGGAAAAAAGAGATAAGTTA
>LUCH01001598.1:0-23223 GCA_013368495.1 Paragonimus heterotremus
CTGCAGAATGTACCTGATGAGATGCAGCGAAAAGTGCACGAGAGATACATTGAGCAAAAAACTGTTTCTGACTTCTCTGTTCAAATTTGTTACGGGAAAAGGTTGCTTTGCATTACCGGAAATATACGATTTGTTTTCAAACACCGCTGAGCTAATCAGTTCGATACCTCTTGGGACTACGTTTCGATCGCTCTTCAAAAAAGACGTTTTAAACTGTTAGTGGATAATGGTCTAACGCATACCCATTTGTCCACTACATAAGTGTAGTAATTTTCAAGGCTCGTCTTGACCAACATCTACTGCATTAGTTCGGGCGCCACACCTTCTGTCCCCATTTCAGTCCATCACTGAGGAACTTGAGATTTTACGCATCGAGATGCGGAATTCTCAGAGGTTCCAATACCCTACTTCCGTTTTAACAAATCTTTGAACAACTGAAAATTTTCAGCTTTCATGAAAATATGCTTATTTACCCATTCACACTTGATGCACATGTGTGAGATTGAACGGAAAACTGTAATTTAACAAAATATGAGCGATATTTGTCAGAATTACCCAATCCAGTTGCGAGAGATATCTCGAGCTGGATGTGAATAACACACGCTTCAACCTTATCGGTAGACCGTGTAGTGGATCTAAACCGCTATATACAATTCAGGTGCGAATACGAAATCAAAAGTGATAAAAAATAAAAACAACTGACTCACAGTAGTTCGGGAAGGTACGTCGTTTAGAGTTCCACTACACGGAACGAAGTATCCAAACGATGCAATCCGTCGTATGGTAAGTAAGGTTATTGTACCACACAATACCGCACACGCGATCTCCGACTCAACCAATGAGATTAAAGGACAATTCAGGCCACTGAAATTGTCGTGCAAATCAAGCCAATGAAGTGGTAGGTGAAAACTGACTACATCATTGGACAATTTGGTAACGAAAACGCTATAAATGTGCACGCGAAATAGACCACATTGCTTTTCTTGACTCTCGTTTAATGTCGTTTACCGTTGATCTGACTGCTATTTTTCGCCAATATTTTGGGTCGGGTACAGACCCAAAATTCTTCCAGTCGTTCGATTTGTTTGAAGCTGAATTCCGTCAGTTTCAGAAGGTCACCGGAGCGTGCTACCGTATACGCATCACAACAACAAACGAGGGCGTGATAAGCCGACGAATGTACATATGCACTAGGAGGGGCCAACCGGTACGTCCCATCCGCGGTGTTCGCCCAAAACCGCATGAGCAAACTGGATGCCAGTCATTCGTAAACGTCAACCGGAGCGCCGCAGGATTTTACCGAGTGACTAGGGCGGACGATACACATAATCACCCGGTGGACGTCGTCGCTGCCCAAATGGAGCCCTGTCGCCGACGTCTCCGCGAAGAGGAAATTGCGGAAATACTGCCTTGGTTAATGCAGGGGACAAGCTCCTTCACGCTGTGTATTTATGTACGGAGTAGGTTCGATAAGAATATGTCCACTGGGGACATATGCTATTTGCATGCCAAATACGTGCCCCAAAGCTCTCCATCGTATCTAATAGAACTAGCCAGCAAACCTTCTGAATCAGGGTACGGCCGCTGTGTTCTGGATGCCGAGAACCGCGTTTCCCAGTTCTTCGTCATGACATCCGAACAGCGAATTATGTGCCGGCGATACCCCGAATTTGTGGGAATAGACGCCACCTACCGGAGCTTTTCGGATAGGTACTACCTCTTCGTCCTTGTTGTAATAGATGCTTGCGGAATGGGACTGCCGGTCTGCTTCGGATGGCTGGCGAACGAAACAACCGAGGCCATTACCCAGTTCTTCCGCATCTTCATTCAATACACGGGGCCAATAAACACAAGGACGATGATAATGGACGACAGCGCCGCCATCCAGGCGGCATTTTCTCAGGAACTGCCGCTAGTACGGTAATCACTGCGCCGAGTGCACCTTCTGAAGAACGTAAACCAACGGGTAAGTCTCATCATTTTCACTAATCATTTTAATAGCGTCCCGATCCCACTGCTCTCCGACACTTTTACAGGGCTGTGCACACCAGGAGTACGGAGGAATTCTCCACCTTCTTGCAAGAAATCCAGCAACTGTACCCGGCATTCTTCAACTGCTTGCAACAGCGGCTGAGTCCACGTACCAACAAGTGGTGTAACAGCCACCCTCCGATGTCTCCGACATTTGGAACACGCAGGGGCAGTTTCTTGGAGGCTACCCATCGCCCGATCAAGCGACACAAATCCGACGGTTGCATTCGTCTGTGGAAAGTTGCGGAACGTGTCGGTAGCGTTTTTCAGCATATCATGAACAATCGGCGGGCCGAGCCGGCGACAGACAGCCGCGCGTTCCACCCGATTTCCGGTCACTCCGAACGTGACGCCATCGCACGAAAACTTGTGTCATGGGCTGTACACAGAATGTCGGCGCACATGCAGCCAAATCGGGAGTTAGCCGTGGAGGCAACCGCCACATCACTCGTGGTAACTGAGAGTGGCAGGGGATCCCACGGGATCGACCGAGACAGCTGGAACTGTGAATGCCACTTTTCCGTGGAATACATGCTACCGTGCTGGCATACCCTGTTCCTGTACCGCCAATTATATGGACAGTACGATAAGTATCTCGGTTATCATTGTTCATGTTAAATCAGACAACTTCCCAATTACCCCAAGGTGGACTCGCGAATTCAACGCCATCATTCGTACGCCAGCATCCACATTCGAAACAACGCGCAAAACCCATGTGACATCATCGGGACTGTCGGCGTTCAACGAACTCGGATTACTGGCATCTCGGAACTTCCCTCGTGAGACGTTCAACCAATTCACACTGGAAATGAGACGATTTCCGCAGACATGTCCAAGTAGTCCGTTACTGTCTTACTTCCCTGTATATAAGAAAACGCCGGCATTTATCGTCAATCTGGACGCTTCTACAACATCCAGCCAAACTGCAGCCACCAATGTGGAAGACAACACAACCGATCTTTCTTCAGTATCAGTCGACCAACCCAGCGCGTCGACACCAAATGCCCCAACATCTGTCGACGAAGTCTTCTTGTTTCCCAATCCACCAGTCCCGAAGCGGCCGCGCCAAACCACGACGGTTCTCGACGACCCACAACCAGGACCTAGCACCGGACCACTTCAAATGACGCCGCAACCCCACAATCAGGAAGTCGACAACACGGAGTTGTCTACGGACGTTTGCGATGAATGTGGAAGCTTCGTATCTCCATCCGAAGATCAAAGCATGGACAACTGGATTCAATGCGAGCGCTGCCCCCAGTGTTACCACTGGGAGTGAGTATATGTCCCTATATTCCCGGAGGATTTGTTCTGCACACGCTGTCAGCGTCACTTCGAAAGGTCTACTCGTTCAACGCATGGCATGACGGATAACACGTGAGTTGACCCTCGCAAACCCGGTGTTTTCTCTTCTTTCACAGGCCCGCCTCATAAATCCAACCCCTCCTCATCGTGGTGCGGCGGTGAAACTGGTGCATACATCAGGCCAACGGGACTCTGGTATAAAAACCCTACGTCATCGGCGTTTGTACTAATGTTCGTTTTTCGATGCGTTTCTCAGAAAGAACACGGAACGTTGGAGAACAACTGTGAATATGTACTGACGAATAAAATTATGATATCTCTACTGTTAGTATTCTTTCGTCAAAAGCGTGTAGATCAGTCGTAATGGGGCTAATAAGCAATGCGAGTTTGTGGGATCGGACTGATCGTTAGTTGTTGGAGTTGGTCAGCGCGAGTTATTCATATCTCATAGTTTGCCCTTTTCTGGTATGTTGGTCAGTCGGCCTAGCGAAGCCATGCAAACTAAATTAGCGAGTGAAACCACGACCGATATAGGTTCGTTAAGCGCCGTTCGTCATCGAAGGTCACTTGGAGTATGGTACTAACGCTCCAGCGTGGGTCCACTGGGTGGATCTTTGATGCCTGACTTGATTTCACTGTGAGTTGTTGGCGAATGACAAAGTGCGAACAGGCCCGACTGGATTATAAGACACGTATCCCCATTCAGCACGTGGTAAACATCGCTAACAGTTGGCAGATAGCAGTGACTGCCAAGTGTCCAAAAGAATTTGTCCGAACGTCGTACAGGGAGCTGTTTGCTTGGTTGTTGCTGAGCATCACTCTGGCTGCTGGAATGCTCCGTGATCACTTTTTAGGACGCACGATTTCGTTCGACCGTTATGTGTCCATCACTCCCTATCCGAGATAGCTATTTGGGTAACAGTGTTAGATCCTCAAGCATGGGCCTATTGACGCTCAATGTCCGATACTAACGCACGTCATGATCCCGGTGGAGGGCGATTCATCACAGGAGACGTTCATAGATGGACCATGCGCGTCTATGCTTATGGGAAGACGAAAATAAATGGCGAATTGGAAACGTGAACAAAAGGAGTAGCAAGTTGTCTGTTTCAAGTGGCTGGATGCGGACGCATAATAATTATATGACAGTTGGAGGCTAACAAGAATTACAGTTTGATGCAGAATAACGCTCAGTCATGTTTAACGCGACAAAGGAAGTGAGCGAGGCATTCAGGCACGACTGAAACGATTGAGGTTACCAGCTTTACTGTACCTGCTTACTCACAACTGTCGCAAGGCTACAGATTAGGGCAAAGAGCGTAGTGACGATGGATGTGCTGATCCAGTCATAACTTCCAAGATATTCTCGCGTTTTAATGCTTATACAAGCAAAGGATGGATGTAATCCGAATGTGCACTTTTCCAGCACGTCTGTCGGTATAGCTGGTAAAGGCACGTGAATGAATCAGGTGAACAGAGACCAGGATCAAAGGCCTTGACCGACAGTGAGCAATTCACCCCATCCGTGAATGCTGCAAATGCATCTTGTTTCGTGTTCAACGCAGTACGATTAGGTCACGCCACACGGTCAATTTGGCCTAATATTCAGTTCGAATGGAGGTCAGTCGCGTTGTTCATAGTGTTCACGTGCAAACGTGATAGTACAACAGAACCGGTACTTTACTGACATGCCCACTGTCAACTCACGATCAGCGGTAGTAATAGATAGCCATCAACCGCTTGACAAATTATCTGGAGATCACGCTTAAGAAACGGGAGCAGCGGTCGTTGTCGGAAAATGGTTGAACGCTATGAGGGTGAAACACTAGTTGCACAACAAGCCGGCTGCTTACGCTAGTGTGCAACGATGTACGTGGTGAATAACTCATGCAACCATGATATACTGTCGTCGAGTACGTTTTACTAGGCTTTAATGCATCCTGTGCGCGCTCCTAAACTAAACTTCAAATCATTAACCCCGGACAATAGACCGACAGGCGTTCACTGTAAAAACAAATCCAAATGGGGGATTGTATTAAGAACAGTCTGTTTTAGGTTATTTCTCATCCGGGCAGTTACACTCCGGTCTGGAACGTCACAGGTGTCGAGTAAACGAAGGCAAAACCAACTTGGCACCATATCACGTCAAACAACTAGATATCTGAATTGACCTCTCAGCTGTCAAGCCGCGTCAGATAACAGTGGTGAGTTTGTGACCCATAGAATGAGTAACGCAATCGAAAGACATGGTCGCCCAACTGCGCAATCGGTTACGCAGTCAGGATGAATGGCTTCGGACACAATAATTAGCATGACCCACCCTCGTTAGGCAATTCATGCCTAACCGCCGCTCCACATCAAATTGCTTGACGTAATCATGTGACAGTTTCAAATGCCAAATGTGACAATTGGATATTCTTGTTGTTCGCCTGATGGCTATCACCACCCATGTCGTTAGGTGATTGACCTGGCAATGAAAGGTCGAAAGTAAACCGCTTGATAAACCACATTTCACCTACAGCGTAAGTTTGTTCGCTACTCCCGGAACATCGCTATCTCTCCTTCCCCACGTTACCGTTATGCATATCTGATTGTGAATAGAATATGGACGACGGCAGACACTGATTCTCACCTTCAGGAATGTGCGATGTATACCGACACGAACCTCAGGCGTATTAGCACGTTTTTGGCAGCGGATACAGCCAGACCACTGGAACTTATAGAAACGAATTCGGACTTGCGTGTACGTAGCCGGGACGTGGACAAGGCAGTACACCAGCTTTCTGAACTTTGTTACACTTGAGCGAAAGCGAAATTCGATTGACTGTCTAGCCGATACGGCAAGAAGGATATGCACGACAGACACCGTAGACAAAGAATTGCAACGAATTCGATAGATACTGAGCCAGAATGGATATCCAGGAAGATGGATAGAAACGAATCTGAAATGTAAAGATGCTCAGCCAGCACTAGAAACAGTAGCTAAGAAGCCTATTTTTGTCAGTCTGACATTTAAAGGTGATGCAGCTGGTGAACTGATCAGCTGCAGGCTGACAGATGCATTGGCCAGGACCTACAATAACACACAAATGATTCTCACTTAAGAATTGACCGGTGTGGGTGTCACATCTGGAAGCCGGTTTGTCTAAGTTTCCTTGTCATTTTGTATTTACTCTCTCACCTGCTGTTGCCAAGCCGGTCACGTTTGGAAAGCTACTCGGCGACCGCCAGACATAAGCCGTGAGCACCTTCCCAAATGACTACGGAATGGTATAACGAAGCCAATCTTGAGTGCTATCGGATCGCATCTGATCAACACAGGTCATCAAATCACGACCGATAGAGCGTTCAAGGTTTTCAACAAAGTACCCCACATTCATTCCCGAGTTGTCAGTGCGAGACTGTTGTCTACGGCAGAGGTGAAAGCTGTCAAACTCTGCAACCCCCGACTGTGCGCCTAAAAGAAATTCCTGCAGGCTCCACATCTCCCGTGGCCAACCATATGTAGACCGTCTGAGACCCAATGGCCCAGTAACTCGATTAACACGTTATCGCACACCGGTCACATGATTCATGCGAACACAATACACACACACAAACGAACAAACAAAGCAGACAGTCATGCACAGTTTCCACGGCTATTAACGTCACATATGCCTGGTTTATATATTACTCCAAGTAATCGCCTGTAATTGTATATGCCTGATGAGAATTACCGAAAACAGCTGTTTGGAACCTTGACTTTTGTGAATAATCTGGGTACAACGACGAAACTGTACGAAGTGTGACAAACTGTTAGCGGTCGGCCACTGTTATAAATTTTATGCTACGTGACATTGGAGTCATTGTAACTGGATCACCGAGAGTTGCGAACTCCGGATAGATCGGGCTATATCGAAAGGAGAATTGAGATGAACAGGCCCCATGGACAACAAAGTGAGTAGCCTCATACGAAAATGTACCACTACAACTGTGAAAGCGAGAACTTACTGACAAATGATAACTGCAGGAAAATACTAGGCCCAGGCAGTACGAGAGTAGAACAATGTCCACAGATCGGATCTCACGTGGATGGCGTTTAGTGTGTGGTTGGCTCCCCGCCTGCGGCGCCGCGTGACTAGGTCCGAAAGCTGCCTCGGCCGAGTGTGTGGACGGTCTGAAGTGGCAAGTATGGTAGACGTCTGAGATAGCCGACCTATACACGCAAGTGTGGTTAAGCATACCAAGCAAGCTGACTGCACCTATCAAGTGGCAGCGTAGACACTTGAACAAACATTGGCAAGATGTCAGGCTATTACAATCATGGCAACCATAGCCGGATGTGGATGCCGACTTAAGGTTCGATGGGAAGACTGATAATATGGCGGGGTTCCGAAGATGCGTCTGGAGTGTTATCATAGCAACGGTGGAGTGTGTAAGCTCCGAACCACGAACATCCTTGACATATCCACTGACAGCAGAGGCTGCCTCAGAGTGAAGGTGGGGGTAGTGAAATTAAGGTGCAAGAGTAATTAGTTGAAATGAGCGAACAATCTGTTTTCGCATGCCCTGATTACAGTATGAACGCTTGAATTGGATCACACGCATCTTGACCCGATGACACGGGCCGAATGAAGTAAAGGGTAAACAAACTTCAAGAAACCATGAGGATACCCAAACAGACAGTCGCACATGAGAAATCCAGATGATTCATATGAATGACATGTATTGAAAAGGCAACAAGAGCGAAACGGACAAGAGAAAGTTGCTCGCTTTAAACGTTGACCAGAGCTGATAAATGGACTGAGAATAACAACGTTACGAACAAGTTGTTCAGAAGTCAGCTGATATAGTTCCGCAAAGTAGTTAATCGAACCCAAGGTGTGTGCCAGCTGAATGCCCTGGAATAGCCTATACTGAAAAGCGCGACTGAAAATTATTGAATCAATGGCAAAGGAATATCTCAAGCGATGATGAACCCGTGCAAAGTGTGCGTGTGGCAAATGGGACCGAGCAGAACGGAGTATAGACCGAAACAACGACGAGTTCCTCCTCTAAGCCCTGGCCCATTCCGGTTGGGCCAAGTCGTGCTGGCACCAGACAGCAAAACGTTAGCCAAATGCTACCGGTTGCAGCCTTGACAGCTGCACCGCGTAACAACCGATGTCGATAGACCAATCAGACTGAATCGACTTAAACTAACCGTACAAGATAGGCTAGGTCAACTGTTAGCAGTTTCAAATCAGGCAAATTCTAATGCGTGTTCACCGCTATCAACGGTTTATACGGACTCATGAGAATGTGTACCAACTGCAGACTACTTCGTAATAGTCGCACCTAGTTCGGTTCATCCATTAAACCACCTACATCAAACTGAACACCGGCAGTGCAATCCTGTCAGTCGGTATACCTTGCACCATACCATGCATCTGTTCTCCACAAAAACGTATGTGATGATGATATTTATTGCACTGTCATCGTTCACAGACGCATATTCCGTGATATAAAACGAGACAAACGGACCATGTCAAGTTGTCTTCAGGCATGTTGTCGATAAAATCTGAGACTTCTTCAGAGATGTCGGGCGGGATGGACTGAACTATGTAAGAGTACATCATGGTTTGTGACTTAATGCGCCTCGTTCGAAAGAGACATTCAACTGTCCAGACGAGAGACGAGGGTTGTTGACTGCAAATTCAGGTAATTTGATGTGCGCGGATACGGTCAGCTGCTCGGTTGAATCGTCATGGTCGCACATGGTAACGGAGGACAATTTTAACACGCGAAATTAATGGGGCAATGAACACGTTGATGCATGCAATGATTGTACAATACAACGGAAAAGGGAAGTAAACGCAACGTGAAGGTTCTGTGAGTTCTTTGGCCTATGTTGATGGGGAAAGGTGAAGAAAAGTTGACTACGTCACGTCGGGCCCACCAATTTGTGGTAGTCAGGACGAGTTACTGAATTGACTAGGTAAATGTGGGTGTACGTCACCAGGCTACCGGTGATAATGAAATGAACGAATGATACAAAATAGTTACAAGGTTCCAGCAAGTTACGGTAATCAAAAAGATTTGACTCACAGGAAATTGTTCACAAGTATTCGAGATAACCACCACAATATTTCAAATTATCAGTCCCCGGAAGTGGGTAATATCACAGAGTTGCCGTAGATTGCAGAAGCACAACCCGGGATGCAACGCTATTCGTGGTACAACGGAGCCAAAAAATTAGATGATGAATCCATGTAGTATCGTCAAACAACTGCGCAACGGACAGAAGAGTAGACCGACGCGCACAAAATTTGTATTCTATTAGAAGGTCGCTTTTATCAATTTGAACAACGTGCAAAGGTGATACAAAAGGTTGCCGTATAGAAATAGAGCATCGTTTGCAAACAAACCTGAGGAGTTCCCTAAGATTTAGCCGTCCTATGTTTAGAAATGATTTATTGCGTATAACTGGTTTTACTTGATAGATTAACTCCAAGGGTTCTAGGATGTATTGGAGTATTGGGAATTTTGTAGCCTTCAGGGCTTCCGGAGTTGTTTGGAAAAATATACGAAGGGCTACCGTGTTTTGTGCTCGCTTTGTTTGAGCAAAATATCAAGCAACGGACGCTTGTAGTATGATAACATGAATGTGAGTACTACTGAGGTTACGTGGTAGATGGCGTACCGATGTGTCAAGTGGAAGCGACGTAGAAGCGAATGCCACGAATCACGACTTGTTCACAGAGTTCAGTTCACTTACTTTCCATTGGTCAGTTCTGGTGATACATGCTGCCAGTCATGCTTTAACGTCGCCAGGGGGCAAATGATGTTGGTTTTTACCTCTTTCACATTGGAGCACAACCATGACCTAGCCGCCTTTCTGTACGATGCACACCCGACAAATCGTCGGTTCACCGCCAAAGAAGTGAGCAGATCTAGGCATCCGTTCGAGTACAACACTCTAACTGCAGAGTTAAAGCAGTATGCTTCGGATACTTGTGGAAATTATATGACGACAATGGATTTTTACAACATCCGCCATCGTTTGAAACCTTCGACAATAAGTAAGTTGGTTCGTGCACAATGATTTTGCAGAAAATCCACCCCAGATTCTTGATCACAGAAAAGAATGGCGTATTGCATGTCATCAAGGACGATCGTAATGGATACATGCACATATGTTTCGCTCAGAAGCAGCAAGTACAGTTGTTCAGACGTCTTTCTGGCGTGTTCATCGTGGATGCCAGGCATGGAACCAACCGCCACAAGTAGATCCTCTGTCAGTTCATATTTGCGGCTGTGGCTTGAAGCTATATCAATTTACTGTCACGAGTGGGATGAGCCATGGAAAACCCATGATGTATAGCTATGTTCGGAGTGAAAGAAAGCCTCCCTCCGTCGTTAATTTGAAACATTTCGTGACGTGAGGGGGTGGTCACATACTCGTGAGAATGTCTGTGATGGACAAAATGGCGACCCAAAAACCAGCAGGGCGATTCGTGTTGGGGTGCAACATAGTATCATGATACCTCTATGTTGGAGATACCGTGGGGAAGCACGTAAGTTGGTGTCGTTAACCCTATAATCTCCATTTAGACAAATTCATTTAAAGTCGCTATCTGTTTCATCGTATGACAACTTTAGGTGACTTAGAAGAGTGAATGAAAACTTTCGTCTATTTATGGTTGAGGTTCAACTAAGATGTTGCGTTAATCAGACTCACACACCCAACGTTTATGAACTGCCTAATGTGTAATTGACTTCATACAAACCCCAAGTGGGCCATCCGTGCACAATCAGACGTTGTTCGTTTCGAAAACCGAACAACCAACCGTCTATAGAATGCCAACGGTTGACTTAAGAAGCACACTCATCCACGGGATCACTTAGCCACGGCCATTAGTAAAATTTGGTCCCACGGCCAGTGGCTAATGCGAGAGATTCAGATGTAGTGCACCTATGGTTGTGACCACCGTGAGGTGGTTTTTGCTGACGTGTGCGTCAAGAATATATCGCCTCGGCTGACAACGTTCGTCAGTCAATTAATTTTGAAGCATTTCGGTAAGCGTGCCCTCCTATTTCAGTGTAGACAGAAAGACGGGCTCAAGACAACCGCACCTTATGTAATATCAACTTTTGGCTTCGGGTGAGCCATGAGGGTGCACAGTACACTGTAGGAATCCGTGATGGCCCTTGTCAGTGTATTTCTACCGGTCCATTTGGTCAACATGCACTCACATGCTGTCCGTCTTCGTAGAGGATTTCTACCCATACCGCGGGTTGTTGTTAACGAAGCCGCATTTGTTCTAAGCCGTTTCCCAATCCATCGACGGTGGTTTGCCGGAAACAATTTGCCTAAGAGCAACATTTTTGCCGAAAGATACCCCTCGCTGTTATCAATCCATTTAAACCTGATTACAAAATGCTGCATCAGGGGTCGGCTAAGCTGCAGGATGATAATCCCGGGACTGGCAGCTGTATTTTCAAGGCTATTATAGCTTTCATGCACCAGTCGACCGCAAAAGCTGAAGCGGTCTTACCACAGACGGACTTCCCCCTTGATCCGTCCCGCAGTGCGAAGCATCCACGATGGGAGTAGAATGTTAATATGAGGGTGCCCTTTGGATATTGTAGTGAGCCCGTTAACAAGAATGGTTACCGATGTGATAGTGAACGCCTAATTTTATACTCATAATACATGAACAATGCTGATTTATTACACTGTTGTTTCTGCGCTGGACAACTGCAAGCCCCTCACCAGGCACTTTCTTATTTCATGAACTACTCCGTCTTAGTTGCATCTACCTCAAACAACCTGTTGCCTCCGATGTTTAAATCGGAAAAGAGACCCCGTCTGGCACTCGTATCTACTGATGACGCGGTTGCGTCAGACGATGAGTTCCGTGCTGTTTATCCGCGCAAACGGGTCCAAGTGAAAGTAACACCAAGTGATGTAACGGACGTCATTGGCTACGGCGAGTTATGCCACACCTCTAAAGTTACCTAACGCTTACCTTTAGACATGGACACGCAAAAAGGAGAGAACTTCTACTGAGACAGAACGGAAAGCAACAAGGCTGCATTCAACCGCCTGGAATGATGCACGTAGTGATGTAATTGTAATAAATGAATTCCATTACTTCCATCTTACTTTCACCTTCTTTTGCGTTGTGACTATAGGGTGCAGGTAGGCTGACTGTCGAGCACAGACCTCAGTGCGTCAAACCATAGGTCTTGGTCTTGTGACTGTAGGGTGATCTCTAGAAAGTTTATGAGGTTCCATGTATTAGATGGCTTATGTAATTTCATAGGTTCACCAATTCCTGGCTACTATATTGGCAAGCCAGTTTAACCCTGGTTACAATGAGCAGTAATTAGGGCAATCAGACCACACGGACTAATGCTCACATTATGCTCGGAAATCGCCCGTATCAGTCGTGCCCACTTGCCCACGGAGTGAAACTGGATATCTGTCGCTCCCAGTTCCACGTACTGTTGATTATAGAACCTGATATTTAAGTCGGCTGTCAGCAACTGTTTCGAGGAGTATCGAATGCACAATTTAAAGGAGAATAATTTACAACTTATTTTGTGCACGTTAATTATTCTTTCTCTGCTACAACTCCTTAACTTGACCAAAGGCCAAAATTCAGCTACCTCGTCAACGTATTTCTGTATCGAACCATCGCAACTCCTTAGCGTCCTTGATAAAAACGTTCACCACATTAAAACATTTATTTGTTACAGCAAAATGCGCACATTTCATGCTTTCTAAAATACTCCGTCAATAACAGTTCAAAACATATTGAAACTCACATATTAACGGCCTACGTATGTGGGCATTTACTACCTGTGGATACTTTTCGGCGTAATAGCATGCCGTATGCCACCATTTTGTTTGACCACATATACTCCCTTCCGCTTTGTTTCAGGTCCTCGAACGTGCAAGTTGGTCGCGTCCGTGTGCCAAGCTGAGGAAGATGACCACCAGACCTTGAGGTCAGCGGTCGGTAAACGTGACTCAGCGATTCAGCGATCGATACGAGGGTTCGAGACAGAGGCCCAAGGTTCCCGGATCCAGTCAGTTTTTCTTGCCCAGCGTCAACCGGACGGCTGTTGATCTGAAAGGTAGTCACTGAAAATAGGGCGCAGCAGCGCTATTGGAGGTTACGATAAACACTTGAACAAAGTCAGATTACTGGAATGATAGTTTTTTGAAAATGAAAGTAGTGGTGTTTTAAAACGGTGGCTAGAAGCGTTGCTAACGACCTCAGGAGGAAGACTGTTCCAAAGGTTATTAACTTTGTAAGAAAATAACTGCTACCCAAAGAAGGTGGGAGAACAAAGCTTCAGAATCTTCTTGTTATGTCCTGTTATGTACTTGCCGGCCATTGTTATTTGCCATGATGAAGAACTGTTCAGCGAGGGCTGCTCTAAACAGGATGTGTGCAAGAATTAAATCATCGCGGAGTGGTCGAAATTCAAGTGGGTATAGATCGAGGATTCCAAGTCGGGACTCGTACGCGACGTTTTTCAGGCCTGTGTCCAGCTTGGTAGCCGCGCGCCGGACGCGCTCGACAGCTAATATATCTCCCTTCAGGCCAATGTACTCGACCTGATTGGCACACTCAAGAAGAGGTCTTATATGTACCCTGTAAAGCGTTTGAAACACTCTCTTGCGTATACGGATAAAGTACGCTTAGTCATCCTAAGAGCGGCAAGTCCCTTTTTCGCTGCCGACCCATGGTGATGCGCGGAAGATGAGTTAGGCGGCAACCAGATGCGCAGATCTTTCCTCAGATCGATTTTCATGATACCCATTTTGCCGAATGAACTATGAATCGTGGAAGTATTTTGAGAGTCTCCACCGAGCGACGCATGCGCGCACTTATCGTCATTTAGTAGGAGATTGAAGTCGTCCGACCAACGCTAAATCGCGTCAAGATCAATCGGTAATGCACTGGGACCAGTGGCGTCCCAGATTTTTTTAAGTAATCGGCATATAGGAGGGCGCTGTTGGAAGTATTTTCCGGAAGGTCATTAATTTGACCAGAAACAACAGGACCCAGCACTGACGTTTCAGGAACTCCTGCAGAAATGAAACAGGGAGACGATAAGTTCCATCCAGTTTTAACTCTGAACATCCTATTATCGAAGAAACAGGTAATCCAGCAAAGAACCTCCCATGAAAACCATAGACTTCCGGTTTGTGTTTCAGAAAGCCATGTGAGACACGGCTAAAAGCCTTGGCGAAGTCAAAGAATATAGCATCTGAGGTGAGGTCATTACCTTTGGCCTCCGTCAGATTGTCCATGAAAATAAGCATGAACAGTTGGGAAGGAAGCCATGCTGAGTGGAAGAAAAATAACGGTTCAGTAAGAAGTGATTGGGAGTGGCACGCTTTAATGAGCGCCCCCGTTTACTTGCTTGCAATAGCGTACCAATTCGGCGGGGCTGCGTTGCAGACTGCCCAGTAGTGCTCCCTAAACAACTCGGCCACAACTAGGGAGCCAACTGAGGTCTTCCCGTCGGGCAGTCGCAAAGAAAGAGCCGAGGGTTTATTCTTAGTCGTCGCATATACTTAAGTTAAATGTTTTGCTTCCGCGGGCTCTGCGAAGGACCTTGGCTTGCACGAGTTTGGTGTGTTCACGGATTTCCAGCCTACATCTCTCGATCATTATGGAGCACACTAAGGTCCTCCTGGTTTTCTGTGAGACTATGCTTCGCGAATAAATGGGAACGGTCATCGAGGAGACGACGTATTCTGCGCGGAAGAGGTGGCCGATAAGAGAAAGTGCATAGTTTGTGCGATACAGATAGATCGTCCGCTTTCACAATTGCGCTTTGAAGTTCACGGTAGTTCTGGTCCATGGGGCCACAGCGAAAAGAAGTGACCCTGGGTAGCTTCTCAGCCCGTTAGAATCGGTCTGATTAAAACTTCGAACTGTGGATATTTTTACAGGTTGTACCCAGTAACCGATAAGGCCAAAAATGAGCAAAGGGTGGTCACTGTGTTGAAGTGATGGTTTGATGATCACTGTCCAGCAGCTGGCTTTCATTAGTGATGGCTAGGTTGAGCAGGGAGGGAATCTGGTTGGGACGATGTCGCGTTGGGGCGTTAACATGCTGTATCCACGCTGTTCGCTGTATCAACGTCGATAAAAATGTCAAGAGTCCTCTTTCACAGTTCTGGTGAGAAACTGATGTTCAGTTTATCTTGGATGCATTAAAGTCACCCATAATAAGCAGATGAGTAAAGTGTTGTAGCCACAGGATGTTGTCTAGGTTTACGAGAAGAGTGCCATCGTCGGGGGCGTTGGACGAGGGAGAAGGTTAGGTTACCTCCACTAGGAGTGAGTCCTGGCCACTAGAAGCCAATCGAAGCCACAAACCATCATACTTATCACAGGAATGAAATCCACCAGTGGGCGTGTTTGTTGAGGGATAATGCTGATGGAAAACCGCAGAACCCCTCACTGTCCCTCCAGCAAAATCAGCTCGATAAACTGAATACCCGGAACACTCAGTTCACTGTCATTGATGTCACCTGTTAGCCTGGTCTCTGTGAAACCAAAAATGTGAAGTTGTGTGTCATTAGTTAATTGTCTGATTTCCGGTCACTTATCAAAAACCTCAGACGGTTCGCATACATGTACCTGAGAGCTACTTCCTCGTTTGACTTTGCGAGAGAAGCGAGAGAACAGTGCGGAGAAGAGTTGTTGAGAGAAGACCTAGGGTTGTGGAGGGTGGGAGTGGGACTCTGTATGTACTGCCGAGCGGTTCTGATGGCCCTCTTTCGAGGTCGTGAGCGCGACGTCACCCCCTGTGCGTACGTCACCGCCCCTATAGGACACTCGACCAGTACTTCGGGTGTCGTAACTTGCGACTCCTGCACTTCTGCTGAAGTCCGCTCCTTTGTAGGGAGTTTGAGAGTTTTCACTCACGGAGGATTCGACTTCGTCTGCCGGATGCAGTACTTGAAGGGAGGCAATGTGTGCGGTTTTACGGAGCCACTCATAGAAATGTTTTGTGAAGCGGGCAAATAAAAAGCTCCCTGATTTACAGGCGGCTTCCCCAACAGGCTCCTATAGTTCGGAATTCCCGGGAGAAAGAATTTTCTATGCGGCCTCTTGGTAGTTTTTTGCACGCGTAACTGGGAGAGCGGTATTTGTGCGGTGTCTTTGACACTTTTGCGCGTGCTTGGGGTGTCATCCTTTGGGATGGCTACTACGAAAACAGAGTTCTTGCTTTCTACCACCGACCCATAGGCCTGAGTGGATACTACTGGAACAGAAACCACGACCTTAGCCTTCAGTTGTAGTTTCTGGTCTGCCATGATCCACAAAGTAGTTTTAATCTGCTGTTCGTGTTTCGCCTCCTGTTGCCGACAGCGGTTGAAAGAAACAGCTTTCAGGTGTACGTTGGTGGACTTCAAAGGCTCTGATTTTTCCACCGCTGTCTCGAGACTCAGTATGGCTGGCATTTTTATCAAAGGGCCAAGTGACATTTTGGCAGTTTTGGCACGTAACCTGTCCGCTAGTACGAGATTTGTGACGTCCGGGGAGAACGAAGATGTTAAGATTAACTTACCTAGTTCAGTTGGAGAGAACGTTGTGGGGAAGTGGCCTCAAAAAATATATCTCCTTTCTCTGAGAGCTTTTTCTTTCATATTCTCCGTTGCCTCCTCCATATGTGCAGTTGACAGGGCAACTGCCTTCTCGGTGACCGCCACAACAGGGAGGGCAAGCGCCATTTATTTATTTAGGGACAGGAGTCCCAGTTTCATTTCGGACAGAGTCAGATGGTGTTCCTCCATTTTATTCCCCATAAAGGAAACAGGAGGACACAGTGCCAAGAAGACAAGCCCCCCATTTACATTCGCAGGTTTTGTGCATCGCTTCACTTTTCGTGAAGCGTGTGTGATTACTCAGCGGCAAAGCGGCGCCCTGGCTCTCGTCGAACATGCAGGTGATGCGGATAAAATTTAAATCAGAAGGAGCAAGTTGTTTGTACTGGTGTTCGTTGAGGCCGGTGGATTTGAAGTGATGCCACTTTAGACACTGGTAGCACCGCATACCGTTTCGTACGGACATTTAGTACCCACAACGGCCGTAAATGCTTGCTGTATCAGTCAATTGAGTCCCATCACTGCTACCTCTGACGCGCGTCATTATCAATAGAAACAAGCAAAACACAATGCAATGCAGGCACCGAAGCAGATGCAATGCGACCCAAAATTTTCGGTACGTAAAGATTCCGTATGTTATTCGGTGACGACTAACAATAATCGTATGTAATTTTTGATGCACAGGGCACCAAGAGAGTTGAAAAATGCTTAGACAATAGCAGCGAGAAAATTTCAATCAAATTTTGAGTTACCTGCGCTGAGAAGCAGTGAAGACCTTGAGAGAGCACTTTTGGTTAGTGGTTTCATTCAGGGCTGTGGAACCCCTTAGATATATGGGCAAGGACACGATGTGAATTTCATTTTTTTTTCCATATTTGTTTTGTACTAATACAGGGTTCTCACTAACTCGTAACTTTTCCCTTTTGTGAGATGGATTTTTTAGTGTTACGATTACAAACGTTGGACACTGTTGTGCTGTCACCTGTGATTGACTCATCGGAATATTCCATGAGGACTATTAATAATACGTACATAACTACCAATCAGTGACCAACGAAACTGTGAACTTATATCCAATCGGAAATTAATGCCCGTAACTGACGGAATTCTGTCTCATCCAGTGGGAAAAATATGCTTTTCTCAAGAGTTGATTTTAATTATACGGGAAAATTCGTTTTTCGCCGATGGAGCCGTTATTGGGCCATCGATAATAGGCCTTTCACAAATCTGCATACCTAAGGTATTGAAGTAATTGTTTCCTTGCGTACCATCAGGCGACAAAGCTAAACACGTCAGTGGTACTCCTACAGTTATGTATGGCCTCGATGGCCGCTTCGTGCTACCAAAAATGTAAACTTTCCGCAGCAGAGTTAATCTGAAAGCCAAGGCGGATAACTATAAACGCCTGCGGAGTGTATATTGGGAGGCTTCATTAAGACTGTAAAAGATAGACGTGAGACTGTCGGAAAACACTCACAAGACGATAATGTCGTAACATGCAAGTTAGCTGTTTCTACTCTGATTGTCCGTTAGACTTACAGATCAACACCGGGGGACAGCGCTCTTCCAAAGCAAAGGTTCCAACAACAATCCCATAAAAGGAAACAACACAAAACAGGCACGAGCCAAAGGCCCGGTAGGCCATGCACACGACTTATACAAACAAGAATTAAACAGGTGTCGACAACACAACGGCACGTCCTGTTACACAGTTCAAATTCAACGTGTGCGCGCTTGCTGATTTGGACCACACGTTGCGGTATTCCCTGGTTGGCTAACGGATTTGTACTGAACAGGAACAGTCCAATAGTTCACCAGGCTTAAACGCTTATAACTGCTTCGTCCAGTTGTTTTGCTTCACGAGTGAATTCAAATAGCACGTTATGCTTAAATCCATAATTTTGTGATCAAAATCTCTAGGATCACACACAAACAAAAATTCGACGCTAAGCATCTAATTGTAGCCTGTAGAATAATGGGTGTATACTACCTCCGGCTTTCTTCCGCCGAGAACAAAACCGTTGTTTCGCATGAGGTTCTGGCCTCTTTTCGGATAACTCAGGCGAATCATCAGATAAGGTCTTCATTATCCTGTTGATCAACTCGGTTTTCTGCGAGAAAACCATGCGTGCACCTGTGAAGGCACTCAACTTTTTGTACGACATCGAGAGGTGTATCGCTGCAGGGCACATTTACAAACGCTTCCTTGGGCTCGTGTACTAGGGGCACATTGTCCATGGGCTGATCTAACTCTACATCCTTCATAGGTGTTGGGTTGGACCTCATTTTCGTGTTCACCGGAGGAGCAAAAACAGTTGCTGAAGTAGACGGAACTGACAAATATAAATGGAAAACTTATACCTGTCAGTAAGTCGAAGTTTAGTTCCAATTTCAATTTCAAATCCAGGACTTGATGGAGGCCTGCGCATGTTGACGTTCTGATGCTTAACTGATGTGATCCGGAGATTAACAAAACTGCGTTTTCTTTCGACTGGGATGCGTTCGGTAGTGGGCTCGAAGTAACAGTAAAAGAAAGGAGGTGACAGATTCTGGTTACCTCGATGCAAAAGCAGACTATTTTTCGATTAGCGCAGTGTAAGAAAAGGGTCGCTGCAGCAGTTGTCTGACTCCTCTTTAAAAACTTACGCTGAAGGCTTCATCAGCCTCTGCGGGCAATTTATTCCACGCATTGACCACTCGGTTAGCAAAAAAGTTTAATCGAACAGCCAACCGTGATCTCTTTTTCTTGATCGTGAACCCATGCCCTCCTGAATCTCTATCCTGACGTATCAGGAACAAACGTGCCGTGGGACTTGTGCTGGTGTGGTAGGCAATCTTGTAAGTTTCAATAAGACGTACACTTACCCGCCGACGTTCCAGCGAGAATAAGTTCAACTTCATACCCAAAACCTCATGTGGGGAAGGCTTTTTTACATTTTTGAGGACGGCTATACCCTTTTTGTGATACGGTGACCAAGCTTGGGCACAACGGTACAAGTGAGGGCGAATTATAGCTGAGTGGTTGAATCTGCTTGCTACAGAATGGACGCTTATGTGTGTCGGCGGCTTGAATGTATTCAGAGTTGACTGGCTGGTCGGCGCCACAAAGACAGCTGTCCATCTGTACAGGTTCACCGCAGTATCCCTTAGTAATCGTGTATGAGGCTTCTTCACCCTCCATGTTTGCTTATTGCTTGCAAATAGGTTGTTGGGGTGGTCAAACAAAAGTGATCAAGTCTTCAAACGTTCTACCGTTTTGATGGCGATTGCAATGACGCTGGTAAAAGAGACCAACACCATGTGACTACTGCAGCCATGTAGTTTTGCCAATAAATGATGCAGCGCTACTTACTAGCTGCTGAAAGTGGCTGCAGCGACATGCTTCAGCTTTGGGCCCACCAACTTCTCAAGAGTTTAACTAGTGTTCGTTGCGCAAAGCAGATACGCTTGGATCTGCTACATTCTTCTTGGGTAGTACGCAGGAAACCTTTCGACTTCACCTCTGAGAGCACTTTCATGAGGGCCTCTGACGCCTAGTGGCAAACCTTGCACAAAAGCTCAGTTAACATTGCACGCTTCAGCTTACGTCGAGTGTTTCCAACGTCGGCGGTTGTGGTAAACTTCCAAAGATGAAATAGGTTGCACAAATATCCATGGAAAGAAATAACAAAAGGTGAGTAAACATGTGGACGGCGACGTATTGATCCTGGAACAGCCCAGCAATTGTGTTGGTTTCGAAAGTGACATCACCATTTGAGCGGTGCAAACACAGCGATGGATGCCGGCTCCTATGACGGTGACGCAGGCAGGTGGCTAATGGCAGCAGAAGTTGTTGATCAAGTGAAAATGTTAGCAGCGTTTACCTGAGATCCGAATGATGATGAAGATTTGTGGCGGACGGAAGGATGCTTAAATTCATTCGTACCAATTTTCTTGATGTTATTACTGTTTGCCCGGCGATTACATGGCGAAAATGAACTGACTCAAGGGGTCCATTTTGTATTTTGTGATATAACGTACCCTCCACACTGTCACGCTCCAAGTTTCTGAGTTATGGGGGTAAATATTTTTGTCTTCCATAAAAATAGCCTCAGCTTTTCAAATATCCATTTCGGATCTCATCAAAACGTCCAGTCGAGCCTAGGTTGCATAGGAGCTTCACGTTAAAACCGTTCCTGTCGCCACAGATTCATCAAACATGTGTGAAATTTGACATTAAGTTTGTCATGCGGCTCCTCGGCAATTGCAATTTCCACAAATATCTTAATTGGAGGTCGCCTAAAAGGGGAACTAGTCAGTTTGGCGTGACGCCTCGTTTCTCAAATATTTTTGAAAAATACTAAAAACGGCACTTCTGATGGAATATCTATAGTTCGCTAAATGTCAGTGAACAGCACTGATCACAAAATTGGAATGAGTCGAACAACTGTCTTTGGTACTAGTTTGGTGATGGTAAATACCTTGTTAGTTTTCCAGAAACAGCAAATTATTGAATTTAGCCGAATTTATGGTTTTTAATTCCGAGGTGGAATGAGTGATCCCCTAAACCGAGAATGCTAACTTCCACGGCGTTTTTGAGATATGCTTGAAATGGACACTTAAGACCATACAATATTGGCTCTGTATTTCGATAGCAGTACCAACATATTTGATAGTTATCCATTCATCAGAACGTATATAGCCTCTTTTCTGTGCGCAACGGATGTCAGGTGAATGTTGCCCAACAAAATGTCAATCCCTGGGACGCTTACAGGTGACATTTTTCAGTGGCTGTTTCCACTTTTGGTGCTTACGGGACAGCGAAAAACTGGGCAGTTTGTCCCACTCTCTAACTGAGAACCCAATAAATTAGTTCTGTTTGTATTACTTTATTGTCTCCATCTCTACTGAGGTCTCCTGGCGTTCATACTAAAGTCTATACTTAAACAGATTAATCCATGCTGCCTGCAGATCGGCGGGATTCATATTTTTATGACAATTACCACTTGATGTTAGAACGCTAATTATCTATCGCAGTGATTAAGGATATTCCCATCAATAATTCTTTCAACAGACTTGTAGATGGTGAGTAATAATTATCCCAGACGCTTCCAACATGAGTTTTTAATATTTGTCGCACGTGCTTGTCCCCACTGTTGTTCATTTTGTGGGTCGGTTGGATGGATCAGCTACCGATGTGAACGTATACCGCTTAATTATGGGTTGATCATAGCACAAGTCAATAGGATGGAGCGGACACTAATGTATTCATCTAACCGAGGACCTTACCACACCTGCACTTGACTACATAAGCTCAGGATAACTTTAAATTAGCTCAAAGGCACACGTTTTGTGGGTCATTGTTACCAGTGCTTGCACTTCGTTGACGGCGGACTTCGTCCAGATAAACTCCTGTTTGTTCAATGGAGACAATTATCTCTGATTCCCTGACTTATCGCAGAAATCCTTGATTACCTTAAAAGTTGGTAGACTAGATACCCGAGAGAAAACGTGTATTATTCACAGCCTTTGCCGGTCCCCCTTGCACAACATGGTGTACTGAATCGTCACTCACGTGACAATTGTAGTGGTACAACGCTGGCTAAAAATAAGTTTTCGTGAAACGGAAGTGGCATTTTCCCAGAGTGTGGGTAGTAGGTGGCATCGGGTGAGAAATCGGAAATACGTTTACGGTAGTTTATTCCGGAAACAAACGAAATTGGTTCCCACTACCCGACTTTACGTGCAAGTAAGTCTATTCATACAACCATCAGAGTTGATAACAGCTGAATACCGCAGTTGTGATGGATGGATGACAGGAATACCGAGCATAAGATATAATAACTCATTATGAGCTTTGAACTATTAACCGGTCGCTTTTGCAGAAAATTTTGACAGGCGTAGTTTTAGTAGGAACAGGTTGGTATTCACGGAAGCCCACTTAGTCCTATGCTTGGTGTTCGCTCCGAGAATGTAACCGGAAGCTTCAATACACCTGCAACCACTTCGCCATAGATGCTATTGAAATTTTTAACGGAAGCCTACGTAGTCGCCGACAGGTTCGTTGAGGCCTTCAGTTACATGCTCACATTAGTAGCCGCTACATCCAATTTACTATGGGAACAACACGTAATTGTGCAGTATACGTTAAAACTAGTGGCAGCTTCATGCGGCCGACTTGCTCTGGAAACAACGCTGGGCATTGTCAGGTTAGGGGATCACTCATTCCACCTCGGAATTAAAAACCATAAATTCGGCTAAATTCAATAATTTGCTGTTTCTGGAAAACTAACAAGGTATTTACC
>LUCH01001598.1:28805-74538 GCA_013368495.1 Paragonimus heterotremus
CGTCCACTGTTCGATTTTTCATCTGAACCCAACACGTACAAAATACTGTATTCCTTCAAATGTCTCTCCGAACAACTTCGAAATTCCTGGAAACTAGGAAATTCCTGATCCTCGAATAGATATGTGAATCCCCGAAGATAGTCCATCAACTAAAATCAAATTAAAAAACAATTACTCATTTATTAACATAGAACGATTAACTATCAATCGAACATAAACACATACTTTACATGAAAACGCATAAGTGCAATCGCAACACCCACCATGAATATTTTCAACCTGCGCGCGAAATAAAGGACAAACCGGTTAACTGTTGGTTAAAACAAACTTTTCAACGCTCGTTAACATTTTCGTCTCAGAAACTGATGATTTTCAGCTTATTAAAAGAGGCCACCGGAATGTTGCCCCATATTGCCGGATCCCTCATAAATTATCCGATTTAGGACAGATTTTGCTCCCTACGGATGGTTTTCAGCCGCATTCACTTTCCTACTTCTCCGCTCGTCTCCCCAATTCGCATACATATACCTCTGTGTGAGGCCACCGACGGAGTTCATTTGGAGGCCTGCTCCGTTGAATGATGGAGACCGTTTTGTACAGCATTCATATCTGCCGATTTAATGACGAGCCGGACTACGGAGTCATCGGCGTACACTAAACACGATGGTTCACTGAATCTGGGGGACAACTGGCAGAGACCAAGATTGCGGGTATTTGATAACTGAGCCCTAAAAATCCAAGCTAGAGAGCCCTTTCCAACAGCAATGGATTACATTCACCCTGACTGGGTAACTGTGATTGAATGGGAGGCCCCCTGTCCATATTGAGGCGAAGCCTGCGACGACATATAAGTGGGACTTGCTTAAGAGCCCCCATGTAGGCAACTGTCAAAGGCCTTGCCTTAATCCAAGAAGGTGATGTCTTTTGGCGCACCACTAGCTGTGACCTCAACCAAATGCTCTTTTTCCGGTAGTAGTTTGATCTGGCTGGATTGACCTTGACGAAAACTAGGTTGGCTAGGATTCGGCAGCTCGCTGCCTGTAGATAAGTCACGATCTTCATGCCCAGTAAGCGTCCCATGACCTTCCTGGCAATTGAGGTAAGGCTCACCAGTCGGTAGCCAACCGCCAGCTTGCTGCTGTTATCCTTGTTAACGGAACGAGCGGGCTTCCATTTCCATTCTATTGTAATCCGACTGTCTCCAGGAAAAGCCGAATAGTCGAGCTAGCGAAGCTGTATGCACATCTGCAAATTTCTTCGGTACTAGTGGATGCGAACCATTGCGGCAGGGTGGGTTCGGGGACTAAGAGTTGCCAGCTACTCTACAAACCCCCTGCATTAAATGCCGACACCCCAGAAGCACATGGGCCAATCGAACTAACCTCAAGGAAGTACACCACAACATGAGCCAGTAGAACTCTGATTTCACTTTTGCCGCCTCGCTTCCTGAATCTCCCCAAGAATTGTAGGTATCCTTGTTCTTATTCTCGTCCTTCTTTGCAATAAGACAGAACCATTTTTAACCGTCACTGGCCAATTGATGGAGAGCCTGACAGAAAAGAGTTGTTTCTGCAAAAAAACTTGCTTCATTGCCTAACAAACTTTCCGGGGCTCTGCAAAGGATTAACCTTAACGCTAAGTTGCAGTAGACGGGTGCGAGAATGAGCTGGATTGCATAGAATCTCGTGGACTTTTATCACGTTCCACCGAAAACGACGTTGGTGATGAACATAGCCACTCGTTTAGGTCCCATGGTAAATGATAGTCGCGGCTAACCAACAGCTCGTCCGCTGACCCATCGTTGAATTTTTTCGAGTGACTTGATGGCTTGGAGTAGATAGGGTGAACGAAGTCGCACGTTCAGTTCCAACTGAGACCTCACTGTGCTACGAAAGAGACCGGAGAGATGGACTTAATGCGGATGACGTGAATTATCGTCGAGCAGGCGAGTGACGCCTTCGGCTATATGCGCCATTAAAGATATTTTGCTAGAACCTTTCTAGTCGCCTCGTACCATTGTTTCGTGATCGCGCTGCTGCGGTACGGACAGAACAGGGACATCAACCGCATAATACGCTCTTATGGTACTTTTGTGAGCGTAGAGTCACGCATTCGCTCGGATTGAACGACAAGCAGCTGCTTGCGGATTTTTATAGGTTATGTCGAGGTGGGACCGCAGCGAATCTACATCTAGCGGGCGGGTAAAGAAGATCAATTTCTTATATGATTCACAAATGACTACCATAACCTCCGCAGTGAGGCGTTGAGGCCGTTTCACTGGTTGTGGTTCCAATCGTCTGCTTCAGCCAAACTGATGGATACCTGCCTGCACAAATTGATAACAGTTATGCTTAAGCAGCCGGGAGCTTTTATTGCGAAGAAGATGAGGGTGCTGTTGATAGCATCTAGGTGTTTTACTCTGTCCCCTTTGCTTCCGATCGAATCAGGGCCGTGGGGACGGGGATGGGGGTAGGAAGCATCGGGCTTCAAAAGTTCATTGAGTTGAGAGATTGTGCCTGGTATCTTGGCGGCGGATATAAATCTCGCTACTGCGATTTGCCTAGCATAAAATGAACAACTTTCGCCCCTTGGGCTGGAGGGTCGAGTCAGGGTTGCGTGATATTCTGAAGATATGACTTGAAGCATGGTGCACAGAAGTGTCAGTTGAATGAGATACCGGGGGATTATTTTTAGCTAACTTGTGCACATCCAGTTTGTTGCATTGTCCCTAATTTTGTAAGACAACCATGGCGTTGCGGCAAGGGCGACTATAGTTCATGCAGCGGTACAAAAGTCAGCCCATGCGGTTTCTAACTAAGGATCCGCATATATCATTCAGGACTGAACGATCGCATCTGCGTTGTACCCACTTACAATATTACGTACATACTCAACCGCACTGTTAAGAACTAATGCAGCGGTCGTCCGCGCAAACATGGCGTGAATCAAGTTGTTAGAAAGTTTGCCGCCATAGCCCCTTGCTCGCACGCCCCGAAGTAACACCAAAGGAAACGTTTTTCGCCTGGCGGAAACAAACGTTTGTTCAGGTTAGTTGACGAGTGGCCTTAGGTTGTTCAGGTTTGCGAAGGAAATGATGACAATAGTCTGTTACTATAAGCAGTAGTTGGCTGACTAGAGAATCGCCACATAAGATGAAAGTGTTCACAAGATTTGTGAGTTTGCAACCTTACCAACAGGCAGCACAACCTCACCAGTAGGCCATTTAAATGTTGGCCGCAGAACAAGCTAAAGCCAGACGGCACGCAATCAACCTAGACAAATGAACACATCACTGCTGCGTATGATACACGTGGTGATCAACGATGAGGTACCATGAGAGATGAGGAAGAAATATAATGAGAAAAGTTTGTTTTGCAAAAGTCTCCGATTTCCGTGGTTGAACAGGATATCTCTGGAGAGGTTGTACAAGGAGTGTCCCAAGGCATCCAGATCATTTGGGGGAATTTCCGCAGTATTTCTTTAGCACAACAGCCAACAAGTTCACCACCGTAAATCGTATGTGACAATAATAGTAGATTGGGAGTTTTTCCGAGCGATTAGTCAGTTTTGTCTGGGCCAGTGAGTAAAGATTTTGAGCCACTTTTCCTACGATGGAAAATAATGGGATCGCACGCTTGGGGGAGAGCACGGTACCTAACTGATCGCCTTGGAAGAAAAATGATAGCTGTACAGACGACGTCGGGACGAGCATCTTCGATCAAAGCTCCAGTGATGCATGTTTTTGCTGTTTCGACCAACAACTTTCAGCACAACTTTTGATCATCCATAGCCCAAACGTCGTTCAAGTCACCTGACGTGTTTGGACTCAGCTTTCTTCGCGCTCAAGGGGAAATGAAGAATGCCGTTGCATGCAAACTGCGGCACCTGACGAAATTGTGACACGCTAACGAGTGTGTATCTGCACTAAATAAGGTCAGTTGCTGCTCTTGAGTAATGGTGTTTAAACAAACCATAGACAAAATCGGGGTGACGACGCTTCGTCCAGGTCATTCGGAGGGCTGGAGTACTCCTTCTGGCAACAAGAGTAGACACAACGCACGATCATCTAGTGGACGTTATTGCTGCCCCACCATAGTCCTGTCACCGTCGTCAGAATCAAGATGAGGCCGGTTATATTAGGATGCCCAAGGGACGCATGGCAGTTTACGAAGTAAGACAGCATAGAATTGTATGCCAACGTTTTGACACCCCGGGAAATTTTAGTCAGTTGTCGTTACAGCTACTAGGAGAATGTTTGGGTTGTTCACATCTGATTATTATACCCGGATTCATTGCTTCAACCGAAGTATCAGACGCTTCAAACTGCAGGAGGTTTACTTCCTGTTGCGGATGGGATACGATACTGTTCATAGGATAAAACGCAACTTTATCTTTGTCGGTTTTAAGCACATTGCATCTCGGGATTAACGGCTCACGGGCAAAAATCCCAGGTCATCCTTCTACTCAGCCAATCTCAAACATTTAGCGTTAGCAACCCAAGGAAGTTTCCAAGAACAGTTTAGCTCAAACGCTTTCTAGGGCGTATACACTTAACTATGCTCACTTGAAGCTGTCAAAGTTATATTGGTCATTCTTCAGTCCTGCAAGAGCGCAGTTGCCGGCGACTGTGGCGATATTTCCACGCAGACGTAGCTGACGCATTCGACGGAAGCTCGAAATGGGTAAGCCACGCACAAGCGATATAAGAATCAAAACTGCGCAACACGGAAATCCATGAAATTGGAACCCTCGAAAGAACACAGGTGACCCAGACCCTCAACTGCGGAATGAAGGTGATGCTGTCGGTTTGGCGTCGACGTGAAAAAACCAAGTGATATTAGTTGTCGTATAACCCTCATGCAAAGCATCGTCAGTAACCAGAAGGTCTATCGGAACTTGCGTTGGAATGACGTTAGAGGGTACGTCTTTGCAACACGTCGTAGGATGGGGGTCCACCACCTTTGCGGTTCTGAATGACGATCAAGTCACCGCGGTCTATTGAACTCGTGGAAAGTATCTACAAACTTCCCAGAGAATCCCGGACAATGAATGTCCGAGTTCGAACACGTTTGTTAAACCTTGGGTTGGTCCCAATTTTTTCAAGTTTGGTTTGCTCGATTCTGAAACCATTTCAGGTGACTAGGTTTGACAGCCAACTTCCAAATTATGGGTTGAACCAACTGCTTTTGTGAGGCAGAGGCTCACTTGAAACTCAATTCTCGTCAGTCATTTCCTACTGGACTACAATTCTTTTGTTATCCAGGTGTAAACCAGTGTGTGTAAAGGTTCCCGGGACAAACGTTCCTTGCCTTGTAAGGCAAAAATGACAGGCGGTGTTCAGCGTGATGTTTGTTGCCTGCAGATCAATTGGTACTGCAGTAACCTCGGGAAGCACATTGAAGGCAAATGGAAGGGTGGAGGATTCAATCTAGATTTACCAGGGAAAGCGCCATGCTTGTACACAATCACAGTCATAACGGAAGCCACTCAGCTGATGTACAAGTAATTAGAAATTTTCCAAGACCAAACTAAACCGTTAGAAAATAAAGTAACCGGGATAGAGTTACCTCAGAGCTTACCTAGATCTTGTAAATATGAAATGTCAATCATCAAATAGCCTTTACGAACACTTATGTAACATGGAACACATTCGGTGGGATGCTCACGAAACCAGGCCGGCAAAATTTAAAGGAATGACGGTCTATTGCAGAAGGTTAGGTGGGGGAGAGGTCGTCGAGTGGGTAGGTGGATATATAAGAAGATAGTGGAACAAGAAGCCCAGTTAGCTCAAGGCTAAGTAACAAACAAAACGGGATAGGTGCAGATTACCGTCGCGTGTAAATGAGGTCTAGAGTGCCATTACGTCACTCATAATCGTTACTTCAGAAGTTTCCGATTTTGAAGGGTAAAGCGTTTCAGGACGGAAGCCTAAGTCTGATGGATGTGAACTAATGACACCAGTTATAGAGAATTCAAGAGATGAATACATGATACCTCCTGCTGGGAACACAGTGTTAGGCCTCACAACACTGCATGTGGGTTTGGGTCTTGTGAACCATATAGCTCTCGTTACTACCGAGATATCGCAGCCCGCATCGGTTTGGACACGGGTGTCGGACTGCAGTAAGAAATATCATGCTTTCAAAACGAACAAAGAATGGACAGTAAAGGTAATGAAATTGGTTGAGCCACGGTGACCAGCAGTGTTGGGACTCCTGGCGAGAGAAGTCTTCAACGTAGGGACTGTTGGGGAAAAACTGATGAAGTTGGCCTTTGAAACCTCAGGATTGGGTACATGGATGTAGCCACCATAAGCGAAGTCCTGGACAACGGGCCAATAAGGCCACCGATCTTGCGTCCCTGATTGAAACACCCTCGCCCTGTCGTCTAAAAAATAATGCCAATGAGAGAGCTAGTTATTTCACGACGTACGCTGCGAATACAAAGCGGACAAAAAGGAATAAACAACATCAAATTGCACGCCCAGAAAACTGAGGTGTGTCATGCACCCGACGGAAGAAGATCGGCAACGAAAAGACAGCGCCACTCTGTTTGACGCAAGTCTCGTTGAGCCTGTCACAAGCACATTTAATATGCGTACGCGCAGGACAAGCACAACTGGAGAAGGATGTCAAATCGTAAATCTAATTAACCTATAAACAGAAGACCAAACTTAGGTGTCTCGATAAAGGGAACTACTCCCCGGGTACCACGCTAGAGGAAGAACTTCAGTTTTCGGAAGCCACCTTAAGTTACGATAGTTGGATACGTTTAGTCCCAAGAAGGAGTTGAGAGAAGTAAGGAAAATCGTTGCAGGAAAGGTTGACGTAGACAGTGATTATAGTAATAAAAGTGTACGTCTCAATGCATCTGTAAAAAGTACGCTCAGTTGAGTGCAATCACTGTACCCAGGTTCCATCGTTACGATGTCATACCTGAACTAATAGTCAGGTTCACGTTAAAATATGATGTTCCCGGAACAAAAAATTGGTCGAGTTAAAACTCCACAGTTACTAGATCTGAATGGCATGGAGAAAATTCAGAACGACAGAAGTCAGGGAACCTTTAAATCCTGCAAACAAATGGACGGGAATATGAACAGAACGTTGCCGTTGAGTCAAAAACGACAGAACATTGCAAATCTCACGAACCGTCCGATCAATACGACATTTCGAGGGTGCAGACTTTGTAGGAATGAAATGCGAATTCACATGAAGATATGAAAAATATAGAATGATCTCACGGACTATGACGAATGATGCAACGTGCAAGTTTTGGCAGATTTACTTGGCACTAATTTTTTGTTCACTGATGAAATATGGGACGCTCTAAAATAGTCGTTACTGAGAAGCTCAACAGGAGGTCGGTTAACAGGTTATCCTAGCATCAGCTTACCACTGAATTTTGATTTACGGTAAATTCAAACAGCCCATAAATAAATGGATGTTTTATAACACGCGAAAGACGTTGGGTGGTTTGTTAGGAGAGTCTGAGGCGAGGGAGGATATACGAGGAGTAAATGGAGATTTCCTAAACGATCTGTCAATATATACGAGTGAGGCACTCTCGGTTCGTTTTTGGTGTGCACAAGTTTCGTGTAGTGATGGGTAACAAATTACGGCTGGCTGCTAATAGGCATGGCATGAAAGTATGCTAGGAAAAGAGATTATTGCAAACCGGCATATATGTTTGGATAAATATGTATGTTGACTATTACTATGTAGTTCCGCGAGTGTGTAAGTTATGGGTGTAGGAGTTGTGAGCAATAATCGAGACCTTACCAAGTAACTCACGAGGTATAATTAATGGTAAGGGCCAAATTGAACGGTACGTAATGTAATACGGCATGCTACCGACCGTTTTCACTCAAGTGTTGTCAGGCCTGTTTTCGGAGATGCGTGCCTCAAGCAAGCGGGCCATGGAATTGGACATGACATTCAAGATTGTCAGAGAAAGTACAAGCTCCTCTTGGACCTATCTATATTCTCGTTGGCTCTAATTTCATGAGGAGTTTGTTATAAATATTGGAACGCTCCATTTTAAAAGAGCTGGAACGGAGAAGTTCTTCAGTTTTAGAATGCGGGAGATTCAGTTCTTTGTTCCTGAAGCCGTTTTTGGGCTACGTTGTAGGGGACTAACAAAATAGGCGGCGTTCGTATTACAAGAAAGGGAAAGTTGTTCCTCTTTTTTGCTTAATTTTCACAAATCTTCACTGAATTCTTGTTCTTTCCCTGTCCAGTGGAAAAATTCTGCAATTAAGCCCAGCCTCAAAGGTGGTCCGCGACAATGCCTTGGATAGTATCGCCCCATTACGCCTGTTTAAATTTATTCCAGGGTGCTGGGAAGGACAAAGCATATCGCATGGTAGGATTCTCACTATCACGAGATAGTATAGACCACTACCGGCGTGGATACCTTAACAAACGTTCTTGCATGATGTGCCAGCTGGAATTTCTCAACCATGTTACAAATTCCGCTGATTCGGGCGCTGTGATTGTCGATGTGCTATTGGACACGCAAAATGCTTTCGCTCGTGTGCCTCCTAAGCGCCTTTTGACCAGAATAGCATCTTCCGGCATACACAATCCAATGTTTAATTGGTTTGCTTCCGATCTTAAAGGCCGCACATAAACAATGGAAATGAGATACACTTGTTCGACGCTCGGACCAGTCACCGATGGGGTGATTAAAGAAAACATCCTGAGACCGCTGTGCTTTCTTATGCATATGACCGATAGATGTGAAGTTATCAAGCACCGTAGACCATCCCTATTAGCTGATGGCATCAAACTTTCCGGCAACTTTCCTTCTGGTGAGCTCATTTCTTGCTTATATAACCTACGAGAGGGTTTCACCTCGTTGGAATCTTAGAATCAAGCGTGGCAAACAAAATTTTCAGCCGATAAATACGATATTGTTACGCATGGTTGCCATCTGCCAGTGGGATTTATGGAGTCGGACAATCAAAGTATAAAAATTGCCATCTCAGTGCTCGACGTGGATAAGCACTATTTGAACCAACTCAATTTAGCTAAACATAAGTCTTTCTTGGTAGCTAAAACTAGTCAGACGACAAGATACATTAAGCATTCAGCCTTTTTTCTTGCTGCTCAGAAATACCCCTATAGACCACGCATACGACCCCAATTCGAGCACTGCACGTTTAAATACAGTCACTTGGGCCGGTCTGGTAAGGTGGTTCTAGAAAGTCCTCAACTTACGTTCACGAAAGGATATCTAAGTTATCCCTCTTCTCTGAGCCACAGGGAACGCTCCCAGACGTTTGTACTCCATTCTCTTTGGCTACGACGACTCAGGCTTAACCTTGCATTCACGTATAAACTAGTTTGTGGCGGTAAATTTGCCATCAGTTTCATGATCCGCTTGCGACATAGCTCAAAGTACAACCTCGGGAAGAAGGAATTCACTTTGGCGGCTTTCAAGGCTCGAAAAAGCTGCGTTCACATTTTTTGTGATAAAATATTCCCATACTTGTATAAACTCCCGCCTGCGATTAGCGCCATTTAGAACATGGACCAATTTGAACGGGGCTCAGAAATTTTCCTGACAATAACTACCGTTATACCAATTTTCAAGCTCTAGCTGCCTAATGAAGATATCTTCGGAAGTTGGGCCGATAACATCTGAGTGAAAACACTCCGTTCCTCGTGACGTTATACCGCCTACCCCTCGGATTAACCCAAGCTATCAGTTTCACCACTAGCGGTGTTGTTCTAGATTTCGAAGCTCAGTGATGACCCCAGCGGGATAGCTCTTGTATATAGTTATGTTGAAAACTTGCACGTAAACAAGAAAACATGCCTGTGGTCAACAAATGCAGGTATCAGTATTTACACTGCAGTTCATGTTATTCCAATCCTCCTGGTACGTTCCTACATCATACTTAATGGTAGCTGGATTTGTGATTACCGACGACTACGCAAAAATGTGCAAGCTGAAACTCTTGGAAAAAGCATAAAAAACATCGAAAAAACGTACCGCACCTGATCACCTCAGAGGGCTGTATAAAAATTCCGCGTTACCCTTCATGTTTCTTACAGTGCCTTCATCGCTGTTGGTAGGCTACCAAGGATTCTTTTTGTATTGCTAAGCATCCACTTCAGTATTTATATCGCCGGAATACAGAAAATCGCCAGCGAAAATCGGTGATAATTATATATAGCAGTAAGAGGTGTTCATCATTCTTCTCTTGCACAATATGATAACAATTGTTTGCCGGTGCTATATACTTTATTAGCTGACACAGAACTATTAATTCTACACAACAGGTTTTTCTATCTGTAATGGTGAAAAAAACAGGGGCGACACTCGCAGGTAATATAAAAGTAGGTTTTTCATAATGTGAGCTCTTTAGCACTCAACCTACTGGCCCTCCAACTTGTTTGGACAGCATTGCCTCTACCAAGTTAGCAGAAACTAAAAGGTTACATTATTCGCGAGGTAAACCAAAAGAAGAACAAAGAAAGTTAAGTTGAAGACTGGCCTCTGGAGGGAGAAATATACCATCATCCGTCGAATCTGTAACATGCAAGCCGGCTGTATCTCCTGTGATTGTCCGTCACACTTACGGACCAACTTTGGGGCAATGTGGAGACACCGGGGACAACGTTTTTCCGAAGTAGGGGTTCCAACAACAGTCCTGAAAAAGTAAGCAACAGGAAACAAACGTGAGCCAAAAGCCCAGTAAGCCATGCACACGATCTACACAAACGTAAACTAAAACGGCGATGAGAACATGGCAGCAAGTTCTGTAACGCAACTCAAATTCAACCTGTGTGCGCTTGCTGGTTTTGACTGCGTTACACATCTAATGGTCACGCGAGGTCACAAAAGATTAACGCTTGTAATAACCTTGAAGATTTTATCACGAATATTGCCACATCCATAATACTCGTTTGTTAGAGATATATATTTTACTAACCAACACAAAATTATAACTTCTATATAAAAGATTTGGTCAGAAAATGTCAGATTCCATTATTCGTCATACTTCACATGACCATTCTACGTTCTCCTGTTTATCACGTAATTCCGCTTTCCATTCGTGATTCAACGATCAATTCTAACGCGAGACAACATTCCATAACGTCCGGAAAATCAAAACCCCGTTCTGGTTGGACAATTCGCGAGGTCCGTGAAATTCCGTCAATTTTGAGGAAATAACCAAGTCCAGACCAGATGATCGTCCATTTCTCCGGAAAAATTGGGGCCCTCCTATCTTCCTTCATCATCACAAAAGTTTCTACACATTTTTCCGGAACCGTCTACGTCAAATGATGGCGAAATTCTTCAACTGTTCATTTTCTCCATCCTGAGACATATTTTTTCTTGCATGACCTTGAACATAAGGCCAACGTTAACCTTGTGAAGCGAAAACTGATGTAACTATTCAGCATTTTTTTTTATCAAACATTGAAAATTGTGAGAACTATCGTTTTAGAGGCAAATGGGCCAAATACTTCTTCATAAACCAGAATCTTCTGGTATTATTATGTCCGTTTTATGAATTTATTCCCATTATTGGTGTATTGTACAATCAACAATTATGTGTACGTTATTGGTTTCATGTTAAAATGTGTGTACTGATCACGATCATCTGAGCGTGTTTTCTCACAGATGCGTTGAGAAATATACCATTATTATTAAGTATTCTATACACTGCTCAAATGTGCTTTTGCCAACGGCAGTGTAGTTACAACGTGAATTCCGACATTGTGCCAGCCACTGAATTCTACGCAGTAAACCCGGCATGGTCGTTTGAAACCCCCGTAACGAAGGGGTTTGCTGTTAATGGATGCAGAGCTAGAACCTGCGTTAGCTCAAAATTGTTACCTCGAACGACGATGCAAGTTCCATCCTATCCGGATCTGAAAATCTTTTCAACACCCATACATCCACCACTTTTTGTTCAGTGTCCTAGCAAAACTGATCCAGAAGTGTGAACCTGTCCTCACGACTTTTTTATTCACTGAAAACGACTTGGTAAGTCTTCTTTGTAACCGCTAAAGTGTCTTGTTGCCAGTTACCTGGAACGAGGGCTTCACGCATGTGCTGCCTACTTCAGGCGCGGCCTACCATACACTATCCAGCGGCACCGATACCTCTTCTTTTCAACCCCAATCACCACATCAGTGCTTTCTTTGACTTTCCTACGGCCTCTAAGCCTATTCTACCGGCTTCGACGCCAACCAAGTCTTGATCACGTATGTCCATCAGCACTTCCACTTTCATCCGTTTGGTGAAATGTTTTTGAATTCCTAGTCATCTTGGACGGTTTCCTAACTCGTCCCTCCACAATGAACGGTAGTTTCCATTTGGCTGGCCAATCATATTCAACACAGATCTAACCGTAAGTCCTCGCTGGTGGAGCCGCCCGCCATCTTTGCGTTATCACGAATAGGTAATGTGGACAAACTAAAAATGTCGCTGGATCACCTGTAAATACGAAGTATAGTGATGGCCCCAAAACCAGCCTCTGGAGTACCCTTTGCATGGTTGTCCCTGCGTTGGTCTGACAAATTCCACTTCCACATGGATTAAGACCAACCGGAAATGCCCTGATGTTCGCGAGGCTTACAAGAGCCATGCCAAATACCGTTAAATGTAGAAGCAGTAGTTGGTTATTCACCGAATCAAAAGCCTCCTAGGACTTATGGTGAGACTTCAAAGTCCTTTTATAACATCGTCGGAAATTATAAACCGTCCCTTGTATAACCGTGCTGGTATTTAAAGACACTAGTATTGTTCGCAGCACGTATCTTCATTTAATTATTGGTTATTCTTTTTGCAACATTCACTGTCACGGGTGTGAGACCAGCCGGTCCATCACTGGTTGTCCCCTCCATGCTTCCTCTCATGTAAATGTGAACAGGCGGAACCAGCTCCCAGCCCTCTGGTTGGTAAGCGGTTCCAAGAAGCTTGTTGAAAATGCTGGACAAAATATCGATCGGCAACGTGAGTACGTCAAAGCTTAGATCGTTGCAGTCTATCGTCTCAAAAACTTGAAGTACCTCTGGCCGGCCGTTGGTGTGCTCCACCTTCGTTTTTTAGCTTTCAGCCCTGCAGTGTTTCTCTTCAAGACGGTACTGTCCTTCGTACCTCATTTAATGTCTAAAGTGTGGACCTGCTAAAGATAATCAAGCAGACCATCCACATTTCACTCACTGATCCGCTGGGCGACACCTAACCGACTTTTCTTGCGTAACCGACTTGCGAATGACTAGCTGGGGTAGCACAGAACTGCAACAAGATTTGGGACTATACTTGGCGGTCCCAACCGAAATCTCTCTGCTTGTGTGAGAACGCATTCAATAAGGACTAACCACATCCTTACTCTGGTGGTAAGACACTCTTAGCGCCTCTTATGCAGACCGCCCTTGTTGAGCCTTTTTCAGATTATACGCTTTTTACGCTGACCGTTCTTAGATCAACTTTCACACATGAGAGGACGGCTCGTCTATGCTACCCAACATTAGATCCAGTACGCCTCGAAAAGACATTTGTTTGGTGTTGTTCCTGCACAGATCCAAACTTTTAACTAAGGGTGACCAATCCAAAGTTATCGACTGTTAGCCCAGAACATCTATTTCCGGGTAGGATCGGTCTACTCACAATGTCTGTCGACAGACTGGATCTAGAACGATCGCGCCTGTGGAGCAGCGAGCGTCTACAAATCTTGAGCTCGCTGAGCATCCGACTCCGATCCAAATGACGGTCGTAATGGCGAATTTCCTATTGGTTGTTGACATCAAGTTCCGTTTGGTTTGTCACAACGACTGAGGCCAAAGGATGCCTGCGTTCAACCGTCACTAGTGGTTTGTGCTGCACTACTTATAGGTTCACTCACATGCCACGTATCCGGTGTAGAACTGAGGGAATAAGACCAGGAGGCGTGTGAGAGAGACTTTCTTGTCCTGCCGGCAATGCATGTTAGCCAATTGGACTGAAACCCTCGTCTCTCTTCACCTAAACAGGGACCAGCAACAATGAGAGGACCCTAGCTGGAAAGAAAATGGAAACTGTAATGTAGGAAGTGGTTTTGCATAAGAGTAAATGTCAGCGCACTCTAGGCAGGATATGGAGGATTAACAAAGCTTGAGGTTGGACTGGAAAAAACAGGAAAAACATTCGCCACAAAACATACCAACGATGCTGAAGAACGGGGATGGTTTGGCGCCACAGACACCCAGTTTTCTAAAAATGGGAGCAGGTAAGGTGCGAATGTGGGTATTCGTCGGTCTACGTGAACACGAAAAAATAACTATAATTGGCACAAACTACCTAAGCCTAACGTACTCGTCTTTTTGTCGAGGGTCTATAATGAGCACTTTGGTGACCTACTAATCCGAGCCAGCCAGCTCATTCACGGCCGCAAACTTACCAACGCCGCAGGGTTACGTCATCACGCCCTGTAGAATCAGTGGTCTCCTTGCGTACCGCATGCTTCGTTAATCGGTCGCGCGGTTGTTGCTAATTGACCTTGCGGATGCCTACTCCAATCGGGCCGTCTAGAGACTGTTCTGTTTAACGGTGGGTCTTCTGAAGATTTAAAATCAACGTTACTACGCGAAATAGATACATGGACAACATCCTGCAATCCTAGTTCTTAATCACCAAGATTTAACTCGCTTGGTATCACTTGCCCGCACAGCAGTTGCTTGGGAGTAAAGATCAGATAGCGCACATTCTGCGGATAAAGTGTCCAAGTTTAACTTTCGTATTGCAGTATGTTTAGCATCATTGAGGGGTAGACGCGGAGCTGAATGACCAGCAGCAGGCTGTGATCTATCCATACACGTGGCTCAAGCCTTGCGAAAACAAAAATTGCCTGTACCACGCGAGCTTATGACTTGCGTTCCGCGGACAAATCTGCCAACCAGTTGCTACCCAGGTAACAGAAATCTGCGCAGATGTCGACTGCGTCTCCACTGATGCGAATTTCAGGCGCACATGCGGGAACAGGATCTCCGGCCGAAGAAGGCTGAAAGAAATGAAATATCACACGTGTGTTTATATCCAACATAAATTGGATGCCGCGGTCAGGAAAACCGTTCCCAGCAGCTTGATTTCCTCTTCACCGTGTGCGAACACCGCGTAATCATCTGCGAACAGAAGTATGCGCACCTCTAAAGTACGTAACCTGGTTGGTACACCGGAACGTCGAATATTTAGCAGGCGTCCCTTCGGCCAATTTTCAAGCATAACGATTTCCTCCGCTGTGTCCTAAACAGCAACTGTTAGCATGGCAGTCACATACAAAGTGGGGTTGGAGCCAGGAGACAGTCCTGATTCGCACCAGTGAAAACATTAAACTCGTCGCACGTCAGTGCACACGATATTACCTCTGCCTTTATGCCCACACGCGGCAATCCTGCCAGGTTGACACATTTACCCAGGTATCTAAACTTACCAAATACACTCCAGAACCCTGCGGACCGCGGGGCCGGGATTTCGGTGAAAAACACGAGCATGACATACAAGAAGTGGTTGCGGCCCTGACACTACTCCTAAATCCGCCGAGTAGCAAACATCAGATTGATCTTACTGCAATTCGACTGGAGTACACGCTGCTACAAAACGTCCGCACTCGGAAGTACTCTTGAAAGCAGACTAACCTCTCGAGTGTTGTTGGAAAGATGCTTGATAAACATACCTTCAACCAAAAGTGCGATAAGCGCATTCTTGAAATCATGTGAGATTACTTCATGCTCCCTGGTGAAGTGAACCAGCGGAAGCAAAGCGCCCCGCAACGCCCGCCCGCCATTCTGATGTATTACATCTGGCATTCCGTCCACGCCTACATCCTCCCATTGCGCATTTTTCTGATCGTCCCCTGCACCTCTGTGAAATCTGAAGCGGCAGCAACCGGAGGTTCGACAGCCTGTTGTAGTAAGCAGTTTAGGGTCACCTATCCAGTGGTCGCAGGACGGGTTAATAGGCTAACATTGTTAGGACGATGTTCTTATGATGCTCTTATGATGACTAGGTGCCCGAAGAGCCAGTGTGAAAACCACGCAAGGCTCTGGTAAATCTGATGGAGGGATAGACCACTGTCTTGCGTGAAACGCGGTTCCTTCCCACTAATGTGTTGAAGTGCAATGGAAATTTTGAAAAAATGAATGAGAGAAGACAACGACCAGCCTCGATAATAAAACCACCCAATTTACAATGTTTGAGATCAACTATCCACGTCACCCTACCAAATACAGCCAGTTACGTAATGGTGGAGCATTAAAGCGCCGGTGAGATCAAGGTATATGCAAACGAGGGTCCAGCAGTGGGACTTGATGACGGGCAAATTGTACTGGAACAAGCTTTGTCACGTCAACGATACCAAGCCTTGAAAATACGTCGAGATCACCGTTGTTTTGCAGAAATGATTTGTTGCGCGCGTGATTAAGCGGTCGTATTGTAACAGACGGTCGAAACCGGCAAGCGTGCACAGGTTGAATTTGAAGTGTGTAACCTAGCGTGCTGCTGTGTTGTCGGCGCTTTAATTTTACGTTTGTGCAAGTCGTGTGCATGGCTTACCGGGCCTTTGGCACATGCTTGTTTTTCTGTTGTTCCCTTTTGTTGAAACCCCCTTTTCGGAAGAAAGCTGTCTCCCACTGTCTACACATTACCCCAGAGTTGATCTGCAACTGTTATGGAAAATCAGCGGCAGGCGGCCGACTTGCGTGTTACAGTATCGCAAAGTGGAACCGAAATTGAGAAAGTGCGCGTCGTATGCTTATGAACCGCTACTAATCCTTGCCTCCTCCCCTTGTGTTGCAGAGTAGGCGGTTTGTGCAGTCTACGAAGAAGAGTGCCCAGGTGAGGACAAACTAATTGAGTGAACAGTGATGTAATGTTCCACATTGTTTGTTGCCCTTTTGTTACCTTTGTAGTGGTGTTACGTGTTCCAGCTAAACGATTTCTGGTACACCCTCGTTCTTCCTCTGTTTGGGTATACTACACTTTGGCGACCTTGCCAGGATTTGAAGAA
This sequence comes from Paragonimus heterotremus, assembly GCA_013368495.1. Classification (NCBI taxonomy): domain Eukaryota; kingdom Metazoa; phylum Platyhelminthes; class Trematoda; order Plagiorchiida; family Troglotrematidae; genus Paragonimus; species Paragonimus heterotremus. The sequence goes on from LUCH01001598.1 coordinate 45,811, forward strand.
GACAAGAATAGAAAAAGAAAAGAAAGAGGCAGGACAAATGCCGATAAAACAGATGAAGGGTGGCCAAAACCCGAGCGAAGAATGTACGACTTATGCAAACACAGAGACGGTGAACACTTCGACGAGGGCGGTGAAGAATATCCCTTTTTCCCATTCAGCAGCTGCGGCGCCCCCTCTGCCGATGCCAGAGAACTTTGTTCCTGGGATACCGATGGGAAAGCATGGCGAAGCTGTACGTCGATCAACTTCCCGTTGCCTGACGACAAGTGGCCCTCCTCTGTCTCCCGTCGGGCGAAGCGCTGGACATTGTTTTAAACAGGTAGGTGACGAACACCGAGATCGGTGATATGACATTTCAAGTGCTCCGCCAGTTGCCTGACTCGCCTAGGTTGCTAACACAATGGAAAGAACAATTTCCGGGTAGACAACAACAACCAGGCGAAATGTTGGGTGCATTTGTGAGAGATCTGAGATACCTCGCCGAGCGGGCGTGTGACGGCGGTCTACCCAAGAACAAGACAAACGATTGTTGGAGCAGTTGGCCATTGGAGTGTCCAGCGCGAACATCAGGCGCGAGCTTTTGTTGCATCCTCCGACCACTCTAGACACGGCGCTGAAAATCGCGGAAGACCTAGAGAGTATCGATGCCACTTTCGAGACTCCAACTGTACCGTTCTTCGCGTTTCGCAACGAACGACGGTCTTGTGTCATTTGTCGGCATGGCACCGTAGGTAGACACAGAATTACAGGGGTCCTGATATGCCGGCCCGCTTCCAATATCGTTTACAACCCCCATGTGGAACCTGTCTCCGCGGTTGGAATAATCGGCCCTATACACTGCATCGACGGCAGCAGTACGTAACTGCGGATGAGCGAATTTGCAACGCAGCATATATTCAATCAGCCCTTATTTCAAGTTTAACTTGAGCTTTCGCCACAGAGCTAACGATTAGGGATGCCACAGTTGTGAGATTATTAGATACAGAAAAACGTCAGCTGGTCTCACCCTCGTTCAAGATGCTCCTTAGATCATTGTAAGACCATAACGGACCCGGGTTTGCTCTGAAGGTCACCTCGGGGGATGTCGAATCACAAGTCAGAACGTTTCTTAAGGTTGCTATAATGATAATCCAAGCACAGCTAAGTTGAGAAAAGCAATTCTCGATCACTCTGTGGGCCTCTCCTTTTGTATTGGTGAAAAAAGGACGGTAGTTGGCGACTATATGTTGACTAAAGGAGGCTGAACAATGTCACTATTAAGGACGCATTGCCATTACCTCGCACAGATGGCCTGTTCGACGCTCTGGGAAGCTCCTTATAATTCAACACGATGGACTTAGCCTCGGGCTATTGGTAGGTAGAAGTAGGAGAATCAGATCAGGCGAAAACAGCGTTTACCGCGCCCACAAGGCTGCATGAATTTCAAACAATGCCCTTCGGGTTATCAAATGCATCCGCTACATTTCAACGTCCGATGCAGCCGGTGTTGAATGACCTCATCTCTCATCAGTGTCTCGTTTACTTGGATGATGTTATCGTCCACGGGAAGACAAACAAGGAACACCTGAGAAATCTGCTCAGCGTCTTTGAAAGGTAACCCCAAGTGGGCCTGACGCCCACCCTCGCTAAATGTCATCTACTGCAAAAAGAAGTAACCTACCTTAGGCATGTGATTTCTTGGGGCGCCATTCGAACGGATCTGAAGAAAACTGAACAGATTATGATCTAGCATACGCCGCAGAACACTGAGGAGGTGTGTAGTTTTACGGACCTCGCCTTGTATCATGGAAGGTTCATGTCGGGCTTCGCACGCATCTCTAACCCGCAACATGCCTTGCTGGAGAAAAATCGAGTTCAAATGGTTCGGAGAGTGTGAAGCAGTATTTAGGGTCCTCCCAATTTCCATATGCTCCCCGCCTATCTTGTCAGTGCCAGATTTCTATCCTGCAGCCGGCGAGTACATCTTGGACGCTGACGCATTTGATTATGCCGTTGAGCGTAGGCTATAGCTACATGATCGTAATCTATGAGTGCGGTAATCCGCACAAAGCATCATAAGTTTACACCTGTATTGATCGGGACGATTAAAATAAATTCCTGCTTATCGCCCCCAAAAGAAGTTTCATGAGGCTGTTTAATTATACGGAATGTATGCGTGCATACATTCTGCAGAATGATTGAAAAATCTCCTGTTGTTTTTGAAAAAGTGCACCGTTGCAAGACATGATTATATCAGGATGTAGCGGCATACAGCGTAGAAGTTGGCAGATATGAAGGACTCATTAGACCGTTGTTGTCGGTATACGTTATTTCAAATATGTAGCAATATAAGCGGTTGCGTGCGATTTGAGCAACTGGCTACGCTCACGGACTACGACCATGTAGCTATAGCCAACGCCATGCCATTGAGGCCGTATTATCACAAAAGGTTGCTGATAGACAAGAGAGGGTGATCGCTTACGGAGGTCGAACTCTTAGCAGGCAGGAACGAAACTATTGCACAAGCAGGAAGGAGATGCTAGCCCTGGTTTTCTTTGTAAAACAATACCGACGCTACTTGTTAGGCAAGCGGTTTACCGTTCGCACCGACCACCAATCTTTCCGTCGGCTCCAGAAGTTCAAAGACGCGGAGGGTCAGATTATGTGGTGGCAGGGGATTCTTCAGGAATATGACTTCGAATGTGAGCACCAAGCTGGCAGAAGTTACGCCAATGCAGATGCCTTATCCAGGAGGCCTGGGCGTGCTCATGGAGACTGCCCATCTTGTAGTACGCAACACGTAACGCTGGTAACACTGCAAGGCGCGGACTATGGGCAGTGGCAGACGGCTGAAGCGTACGACCCTCAAACTGCGCTTATTCACGAGAGACGACGGGACAAGGGAAGTAGGCCAACAAATAAAGAAGTGGAAGGGAAACTGTATGAGAGCCACTGTCTATGGGAGGCGTGTTCTGTTCTTTTGATTACGAGCCAAACTATTACAAAAGAATCGTTGTCTCACGATCAGTGGTAGATGGGGTGTTGGAGGACCTCCATCGAGGACTAGAACATGCCGGGATGAACAAGCTGGACGCTGCGGCCAAGCAGCGCTTCTAGTGACCACATTTGCGTCGTGATGTGACAACTTTCCGCTAACAGTGTGAACAATGTGGTAATTTCAGAAATCAAAAGAACAAACAGAGGTCCCCATTACAACCGATATGTGCTGGCTATCCAAACCAATTAGCCGGCGTAACTACCATAGGCCCCTAACGCAAACGTCAAGAGGTAAACGGTGTGTGCTTGTGTTGGTTGACTATTTCACCAAATTGTGCGAACCAATACCCTTGTCTCACACTGATGCCAGAACGGTGGCTGATGCGGTCGTCGAGCACTGGAAATGCGAGTGGGGAGCGCCGGGGCAATTGCGCTTTGATCAGGGGTCCAGTTTGAAAAATGCGTTGTTGCAAGAGATCTGTCGGATTTTGGGAATTGGCGAAACCCGAAAGATCACCTACTACCCCAAAGGCAACGGGCAGGTCTGAGGAACTAATCGCTCACTTCTGTAGATATTAAAACCACTTGTAGAACGCAAACTGCTCCACTGGGATGTGGCTATCCACAAGTGTGTACTGGCCTACCACAGTTGTGCTCATGCGTCCACCAGACAAACACCTCACTTCCTGTGGACCGGCCGAGAAATCCAGCCACTATTCGATATCTGCCTGCCCTCGATCACTCGAGTACAGCCCACGGTGGCGGAATATGTTTGCAAGTTGATCGATACCCCCACGAATAGCACATGAAATGGCGCGAACGCATCTGCAGAGCGCACCTCGACGCCAGAAGAAGTATTACGACAGAAAGACGTTCGGGCCCTCTTGAGACTTAGGGGTGGAGTATGGTCACACAAGGGGAGGGTGCATCCCGACGTGCCCACAAAACTGCAGAGAAAATGGAAAGCGCCCTTCGTTGTAGAACGTGTGATGTCAGACCCGACTTGCGCAATAAAAGATCCGGAATTCTCAACCAGTCCGCCGATAGCTGTCCATTATAACTACCTGAAACCGTTCACAGATGGTAGCGGCAATGACCCTGGAGGAGGTTCAAACAGTGTTCTAGAGATAGGGTTAGAAGTTGAGGTTCCACTGGAAGGAGGCCGGGGCGCGCCATCGAGGATGCTGCCTTAGGTAGTGGGGGATAGTATAAAGTGAAACCGAACTTCGGAAAGTGCGCGTCGTATGCTTATAAACCGCTACTAATCCTTGCCTCCTCCCCTTGTGTTGCAGAGTAGGCGGTTTGTGCAGTCTACGAAGAAGAGTGCCCAGGTGAGGACAAACTAATTGAGTGAACAGTGACGTAATGTTCCACATTGTTTGTTGCCCTTTTGTTACCTTTGTAGTGGTGTTACGTGTTCCAGCTAAACGATTTCTGGTACACCCTCGTTCTCCCTCTTATGGGGTATACTATAGTATCAATCTTTGCAAGGAAGACTTGCAATCACAACCAAGAAGGTTTCGAGTGCGAGAAGAACGGTCATCGGGAAGGAAATGCATAAAGACTGGGAGCGTCGTCACCGACTTTCTATCAAACACACGGCAGTGGTCTAACATTTGACGTAGTCAACTACCCCAACATTATCAGCGACCTCGTTAGCCGAATTCAAACTTAAGCGTGACGAGTGATCATAAGCAGCGTTCCAAAAATTTCTCTCCACAGACTCAATCACCAAGTTGATTGGTCATTTGGACATGTCCACTAATTCCTCCTGGGCAGTTATCCTTTTTCCTCCCACCGTCCCTTACGTTGACCTTGTGTAGTGTTTCTTCGCGTGTATAACCTTTTCATGAATGACCGATGCTTCTGTTTCTCCGTGCGTTTTTCGTATTCAGCCCGAGTGCTTTATGCTTTTTGCACTTCAAGGGCCCTAACCACTCGATCCTGCAGCCGTTAGTGTCAGAGGGGGTTACGGTGCATCAGCATTCACATTAATATTTACACTATGTGAAATTGCTATATCAACTGACGACGGGATCAATCTAACATGGGGGGTACCTCTTTGAACGACTTAGTTTTTGTTGCTATCTAGCTAGGCACCTCGACTCTCCTCAGTGAAGTACGTTTGTTTTGCGAAAATGCGCGCTCTGTTTTCGTTCCTGCGGAACTTCTTCATTTTTTCCTCCGTACACCACACGCAGGAGTCCAGGTGAATTTTCGCTTTTGTTTCATTGGACGTTGTAATATATGGTGTAGGACTGTTTGTCGATTTCTACGTTACTTCCACTGGGTAACTCGTTATGGTCGGAGCGGACCTTCGCAGGGGCGCCCTAGACAAGTAATTCCATATCGCTTTTTTTTATGAAAAATGAAATTAAACTTTCTTCTCTTCTGTTTTCACAGCAGGATGGGATATCTGGTGGTCAAAAAAGCAAGAAACCATACATCGCTGGCACCCACTATGAGCGCTGCAAACTAAAGTGAACTCAAGCGAAAGTTGTCATCTATTTATTCCCCACCTCTAGATCAGTACCCGAAGGGACTGCGTAGACAAAAAGACGACCTGGTCAATCCCCGGAACACGTCACTCAAGCTTCAGGACGTCGAAAACGTAGGCATTTATCATCCCCCAAAATTGAAACTGAAGCGAAACCAGTCAATCTGATCACGACTAACTCGAGTTTAGACTGAAATTTAACACGTATTATTGTCCCCTTATATTTTTGCTTCACTGAAGCTCTTTGCGTTAAAATTCACATAAGATTGCCGGCAATTATTGAAGAAGAACATATTTTATTAAAACATTCTTTTTTCCGTTTTTCATGATATTGTTCATTTTATGTCTTTTGCTTTTGTTTTTAGTTACCCGCTTCAGGTAGAGCGGTGCTATAATTTAATAATAATAATAGTACATTTCTCAACGCATCTGTGAGAAACACGCTCAGATAAGCGTGATCAGTACACACAGTTTAACGTGAAATCCATAACGTACACATAATTGTTAATTATACAATACACCAATTATGGAAATAAAGTAACGAAACGGACATAATAATAAAGGAAAATTCTAGTTTATGGAGGGGCAGTTGGCTCGATTTCTTCCAAAACGATAGTTCTCAAAATTTTCAATGTTCGAAAAAAATGCTGGGTAGTTACATCATTTTTTGCTTCACATTCACTAAAGCAACAAGCACTTGCGGTCCACACTGGTACAAAATACCACGCTGTGCTTTCAACGCCAGAAGTAATACCACTTCTGGCGAGGACCTATATAGACAGCTGGTAACTACGACCATCCTTTTTAATTGCATATGCTGTAAGTTTATCGACAGCCAAAGCCTTGCTTTGCACTTAACAGACCACGCGCTCACCACGAAAGGTGAACCAAAACAGAAAATCTGTGGCTGGAAATACGGGACCTCTTGGTTCTCCATCTTCCTTATTTCTTTTTATAAAATGTGGGATGGAGGAGTACCGGCGGACTTCATCTGACGTGGAGTTGGAACTGAAATTCTTGAACGAACTCACGGCCCTTACCTTCTCGGCTGTCAAAATCGCCAACGAAGCAGATGTCTTCCTTGTGTGCAAACTGAGTAGGCTGCAAGCAAAATGACGGAAGGGAAAAATGACAGAGAGGATTTCTGCTGTGGGGCCGACTCCTCACGACATCTCCGCCTGAACTACCCAAGTCGGTCTTAGTCGGATATTGCACACGTCACCCTCGCGAGCAAGCTGAGACCCGTGTCATTCAAATGCCATTTGGTCTGTTTGGTGTCCTCACCCGTCTTGCGGATTCCTGAGACAGTACTCTCGAAACATTGTGTATGAAATCCTCCCACAGCAACCTAATGTCTTTCAATCACCCTTTGCAAGAGAGGGGGCTTAGCTACCGGACAAAAATCGATGCACAGATCTTGATGGGCTGTAATCTACATTTGGAGGCTGGGATCGTAGTTGCTGACACCTCAATGTTCACGCGGGTTCATGAGCCGGTAGCAAACAGCGAGGATGTATTTCCAGTAGATTTTACCAAGTGGTCGACTTTCGAAGCACAAGCACAAATGCTGATCGCACAGTGGTCGTTCAGAAACCGGCTTGCGTGTTATTTGCCAAAAACTTTACTGAACAGCAATGCACAAACCTCTGCCCAAGAATTCGGAACCGGAGAAGACTGTCGGGGTAACCTACTACGAACCAAAAAGCGTTTATTTCTCTAGTAGTGGCCTTACAACCTACCACACTGTCTCCTTTGAAGTGTCGCCCCCAAGGGATAAAAGCGTTAAGTTTTCCATCGGCAAAAACTTCCAAGCACCCCTACTAAAATGTGGAATCTGACAGAGACAGACGGACTGCATGTTTAGACACCAATAAGGCATATCAGGCGCTTCGCATTGTCGATGGCGTACTCATAGGCAATGACGTTGCGTCCGCAGTCGAAAAGAAGGGCCACCAGAAAAACTTGGTAGAAGTATACTAATCCAACCTCACCACCGTCCGCAGTCCCATTTTCAAGCTTAGTTATTACTCTCCAAGCTCTTCACTTTCCACCTCTTCTCTTCTGGCAAGAGCATACGAGGAAGTAGATGTTGAGTGCACGTGTACGAATTGCCTGAGTCTTATCAATAAGTTGCCGGAAATTAGACGGTTCATGGTACTGTGCCCCATATCTTCGCTTTTATGAAGACCTGGCCGGCATGTGATGTCAGTGACACTAAATTGTCTCCGAACATAAAGTTTACTGGGCTGACTCCGCCGGAGGAAGAATGATAGCCCTGCAACTCTATGTACGCGGAATCTTTCGACACCCACGGTCACCGTGAAACTTTCGTCCACCGATAAGTGTGAGGCTCCGTGGCTTTGACCATCATTATGTCGCCATGACGCACTCCCAGTAGGAATTGTCTATCACTCTCCCAAGTGCAACATTTCAAACGATTAACTCCTTCTCAGATTACAACAGTTTCTGGTATACTTATCCTTGTTAACCACAATGTACCGAAGATAAACTGGGTATCAGCGTCTCCTCAGGATTTCGAAAGCAGATCCCCGGCTTCCACGTGTTATGCATCAATGTGGATATGGAGGAAAGCGTGGACACAGGATATCAGCGCTCAAAGCAGCATTTTTCTGGTCAGATTTCCTCTCTGCTTGGGCTTGATAATGAAGACGAGGGTCGCCTGGTGAACAAAGTGGATAGGAAGCCACCGCTTGGACACAGTGGACACTCATTGCCTGTCTGTGATCTTATTTGCTGACGATTAAGACAACCGGCAAAAATCCATGGTTGGAAGTTTCCCTGAGGTTGATTTTAATGGCCCGACTGGACGTCTACGGTTCATTCATTTTCAAATATGAGTCTGTGAACCCCAATTTTCATTCATTTCAAATTGAGTTTTAGAAAGTGGACGAGTAATTCGTATCACACAAACTATGCATCTTCCACCAGTGCTGACGTCCTCCAAACAGGATATGTCGTCTCCTCGATGACCATTCCCACCTATCCGTGATGCATTAACTCGCGGGAAATCCGGGGGAATTGAGAACCTTCCACACGATTTGGGATCGATTTGGACCGGAAATTCGTAAACGCACTCAACTCGAACAAGAAAAGTCATTGTGAAACATTTGCGCGAACGAAAGTTTTTCATCCAAGCATATACGCCGACTCTTTCTCTGCGGAACCTCTTTTGACTCACTAGCTGTTGTCGACCCATTTGAGTAGTTTCTAACGTTCCGCTGCCGAACTGGCACTGGCTCTACCGCCACAGAGTTTTCAGCAACCATTCATTACATTTGAGGTGGTAGTATGGATTATTCGAAGGGGTTTCAACATGTTTGCCTAATAAGAACGGGGTCAGTGGTCGAAGTGGAGTACGAATCATTCGGCCCTGTTTCTAATTACTCACCAGACTGCTGACCGTACTGGTTACTTGACAGATAAAGGGTTGTGAGTGATTAGGGATGTCTGTGGATCTCACGTCCAATAAGAGTGCACTCTGAGGTCGTGGTAGACTCCGAGCGGCAACGTGAGAATCAACCAGTTTGTGAGAACATTTTCTTCAGTTCTCGTGCATACATGTTTAGTGAACGCAAGCACACCCGCATCATTCTCAAAACACGCAAGATGCGTTATCGAAGTGCTCGAAAGGAGCGACGGCTGGACGCTTACAAGTGGCTTCAAGTGGGCTACATTAATTGGAAGGTCCAGTTTCGCAAGGAAAATGGAAGCAAAGTTCCAACAAAATCAGAGATTGAAACAATGCGGGGTGGATTTCTGTAGACACAACGATTACAGTGCAGTTTTTGAGATTGCGCGTCAAAACTGAGTGTAAAAAGGATTTACCGACCACAACGATTAGTCGACAATTGGATGGCCAGTGCATAACTTTCAAGATAATGTGTCGAATGCCTTTTGACAGGAACTCAGATAAAAATATGGAATTAATGCAACCGTTTGTTTATTGTCTGAAGCAGCGTTAGACAAATTGACGAACCATTTGTTGGATTGATAAGACCAACTTTAACTTGTCATGTACCAGGTCAATGAGACGTTGACTAAAAGGAACAAGGGACGCGCCTCTTTGAAAAGTATCCAAATCTCTCATCTTCACTTTATTGGAATTACGAGATCCGGCTCGATTTTACGCTGTACGTCATGGTGAGGTCCATATGAATGCAATTATTGAAAGGATTGACAGCGAACCCAGGTAGATCAGATGAAGGCTGGTGCACCGATGTCAGACGTTGTGCTGATATGCGACAACGCACAGCTTCACGCTGATCTTGAAATTGTATTTGGCTGGGAGTTATATAATGGGGCACAGTCGTTACGATTGATGTCTTATTCACCAATGTTGGGTTCGGTTCAGAACGTCTGGAGTGTGGTGAAAACAAGAGTTAAAAGACAATGACAGGTACACCACCTGACAATAGCGAACCAGGATCCTCGGGGAGTACAATTCAACAAAAGTGCGGAATGTGGGTCTTGGAAGGGACACTCATTTCTGATACGTGCAACGCCACCGCTGGTTTCGTTGTTCTTGCCGAACGATGCTGTGAGAAGGCGACGAACGGTGGTACGACAGGTCGCAACCATAAATCCACATGTTCTCAGGGAACGGATGTTTCTGTATCCAGGTTGATTTCCCACGTTTTGAAGTTATTTCTGATTAAATTGACGCGTAGCCATTGGGCATACGCCGATTACGTCAGACTTGTCTTTTTGGTTGTACGCTTAAGGATAACTTAGCTTTCTGCATAGTTTATCACATCTGATGTTTTAAGTTCGCGACTGAATATATTAAATGATCTGTTAGCACCTCGCGACATGTCGTAATTGGTAAGCCACCTTTTCAGCAAGGCTGTAACCCAGTTGCTAGCTAGAATCGGGCGCACATACACAAGGGAGCAGCGAGTGGATTGTCAGGGCGGTTCTACTTTAACCGTCAGTTCTCAACCGGCCAGTCGATGCGCACTGGTCCTGACTGATTGTTTGGACCAACAGAGTGCCCAGTGATATACGCTTCTTACCATGCCTGACGACCTGAAACCATCCTGTCCATCATTATGTCCATCAGTGTACGGAGTATGTGAGTGCCGAATACTCAGTCTCCAAGGTTCATAAACGAGGTTCCGGAGTGACCTCGAAGATAACCTATTTTGGCTGCGCTCAATTACGGAAGTACGACGAACTGCAGAACTGATTGGCTAGACAATCTTGTCGAAAAGTTTCCCCTTTTGTTCACGACGGCTAACCCAGCGCTGTTCTGACTGAATTCTGGTCCGTTTAATTGATTATTGTGGGGCTAAGATGTAGACTCCAAGTTAAGTCAGCGAAACATTCGACCGAGTCACCAGGGTACCACGTGATTTGCGATACTGGGTGATGACGCAAGCTTTATCTCAATCAAACCTGGCGGCCATTGGATAAGGGTTGTCACTGACTGGAATTCATATTACTTAGATGCCTCGGCGAGAATTCAACGCCACTCACGACCGATCTCGAGTTGGCTGCTTCTTTTCGAAAATGGTCGTCTAGAAATTCTTTGGGAATGCGACAACCGGGATCAGTTGCGAGCGAAATTCAACTAACATGAAGCTGAAATCACCTACTATTTAACAATAATCAAATTTTACTGGCACATTCGGTCACATGGCCCCCTCATAGGGCCAAAAAACCACACACATATTGGTCTTAGTTACTAGGATATTGGATTCACTAACTAGGCCACCGTCATCGTTTCTTTGTGACGAACGCCATGCTGTGCAGCTTCTCTATTTCTTGCCGATAAACTGTTGTGAATCTAACATTGACGTCACGCTGACCTAATAACGGGATTGATGTTGTCTGATTGGTCTCAGCTACGACGACCATAAATGCGGCAATTTTTCTACCGACGCGTTCACCATTGGGGAGAGTGACCGGCATTCTAAAGCAGGCTGTTAACCAGTCGGTCTCGCGAGTAGTCCGTGCAAGATAATCTCATCCACTTCTTGTCGCGCTACCAATTTTCCTTCACCTATCATGGCTTTCTTGATAATCCGTCACGCATAGAACATATGTTAGTCTTCATGGGTAGTCTGAGAGTGACAAGAGACGGTAGCCACAGTTCAGGTGCTACATTCCTTGATTTTTGCTAAAGGTATTCACCATGTCCCACATAGCAGCTGTGACTTCCCAACGTCTAATGATTTTTTCGAGTCACGCTAGTCCTACTCATAACCACTATCGATAGGTTGGTTCTAGAATAGTTGCGTATAAGATGCAGGGAACGTCTATAATTTGTGATCCCGCTGGGCAACGGATTCTAAACCAGAGAAGACGGCCGTAATAGCGAGTTCGTTATTAATAAGATGTCAGTGTACACGAAAAGTTCTAAAATACTAAATGGAGGAAGATAGCGACCAACCTCGATAATAAAACCACCAAATTTACAGCGTCCGAGGTCAACGATTCACGTGACACTACCAAATACAACGAGTGATGTATTGGTGGAGCATTAAAGCGCCGGTGAGATCAAAGTATATGCAAACGAAGGTCCAGCAGTGGGACTCGATGACAGACAAATTGTGCGGGAACAAGTTTTGACAAGTCAACAACACCAGGCTTTGAAAATATATCGTGATTATCGTTCGTTGCAGAAATCATTTGTTGCGCGCGTGACTAAATGGTCTTATGGTAACGTGCAACGTAGCTGAAGCCCTGGGGCACAGCGTTTATCTGTATGACGAGGGCACAACAGGAATCTGGAGTGTCAACAAAATCAAACTGGCGGGAACCAGAGGCGCAATAGGTCATGCACACGACTTACACAGGCAAAACCTCGAATGACGTCAATCACACGACAACTAACTGTTCTACAGTATCAGTCTTTGCAAGGGAGGCTTGTAATCACAACAAGGATGGTTTCGAATGCAAGAAGAACAACAGTCATCAGGAAGGAAATACGTAAACACTTTGAGCGTGGTCGCCAGTCTTCTATCATACACACAGCAGTCGTCTAACATTCAACGTAAGTAGCTACTTCAACAGCCCCCCTCAAACAAAGTGCAAGCCTGCAGCATACAACCAGGGTCTCCTCGCTGGATTACCGCCCTTCTTGAGGGGAGAGTTTATGAAGTTTATACCGGATTGGACCCTTCTTCTTCCTTTAGTTATGCTGGCGATCCCCGGGTTTCAGCGCTATCCCTTTTGTTATTTTTATTGATATTAGCAATCTTTCAAACAATATTTCACGAAACGTTGTTTTCTGACCTGATAACTTAAGTCTCCAGAATATTGATTTACCCGAATGCCATAGAGATTGACACTCACACGCCCAAACACTGGTAGGACGACTGGCGCCTCCTTTTAAATGAAAATGAGTGTGCATCACGTAGTTCTGTGGGACTGTGGCAATGTTGTCATGATTTATAGCGCGCATAGTAAGGTGGCTATTACGAAACTCAGTCTGAAGTAAGATTTAGGCATCCGATTGTCACCTAACGTATTTTCCGTTTATCTTCACGAAAAGGTGGCAAAAAAGGAAGTTGTTACTGTCAGGATTTGAACACCATGTCTGATGCGTCGAGCGCACTATCAGCTGAGCTAAGAAGCCGTAGCCTTCACTTTTATGGTTTCTTATCTCAGCTGGTGAAGCGCTTACCGTATTGAGGCATGATGTTTCTGGCGCTGATTCAAATAACGCCGAAACCCTGTTTTTACAATTAGGTTTCGCCTAAAATCATAAATCCGCCAAATTACTCATTAGTAATACACTTCTGGGCTAGTTCATCACATTTCCCCCCGCCTAGATCAAAAGGCGTCTCAACGGCTTCCAAATGTTTACGTACAATCACTACTTTAGCACACTAGCCAAGCCATGTATTCCTGCCTGAATCAAGGCACACTGGCTGTTCATCGTGTCGATCGTGCGGTTACCAAACTAGTCATGGGCTCAAACGATCGCGCATACGAATCTCGACTTGAAATTCCGGATCTATATACTCTTGAATGTTGAAAGCTCCGAGACGATTTACTTCTCATACACTTCCTGTTCAAAGTAAACATCCTAAAACGGCTATCCGTTGTAACGAGTGATAACAATCAACGATGGCATACCACAAGATTCACAAGCTACGCTCCCGGAACTTGCTCAGACGATGGATCTCTTCTTACAAGGTAAATGGCCACTGGATCAGCCCGTCCTCTGGGATCGTCAGCAGCACATCCAGAGACTACCTTAAATTATCGCTAGATTATCAATCACTTAAAAAAAGTACATGATGTGACCCCTGATGGCGGAGCTACAGCGCATTTTCCGTGAATGGCCACATGTCTGGTCACAGGCGCTCGGCTAACGCCGAAAAAGACACACCGGCCCGATCCCGGTGACCTGGATCTCCTGCCCCGCACCCTCTTATTAAGCGCATCAAGTCTAGTAAGTTTTCGTTGATGTTGGTGTGTATATTTCAGTAAATACCGTACCTTCAGAGGTGGCCACACTTCAGTTGTTCAATAGGTGATGCACGAAAGTGCAAAGCGACAGTTTTCTTCGAACAAGAAATCTCTGCACCTGAGAAATGGTTACACGTCATACATTTTTTGACTGCACCAGTGTTTGAAACGGAGAGTGAATATGCATCCATTTCAGTGTACACCCAAGTCCTCGTGTGACTGAATATTCATAATGACTAGAAACGAACTGTTTGACATACAAACATACGCACGTAGAACTAGGCATTGGAGCACGCTAAGACTCGGAATACAATCTGGAGTATTGACTCACGCGAATATCAAGTGCACTTATCATCGCAGCATCCACGACGTTCTGACGGGTTTGCGTAATCTGCAAGCCCGTACCGAGAACAATTTGTGTCTAGGCTCAAATCTGCTTGCTTGTTCGTACAGTTTTTAGTAGTGCTCCCCCTATCAGATGGTACCCATGACAGTAAACAAGACATGGGTGGACGTTTTGGGATAATAAGAATCACTGTTGTAAGTACTGGATCGCCCACTTGTTTACGGTATCCTAGGAAGAGAAGATAAAGTTGATGAGGCCGATCAAAATGGGGTTCCGCACTTACCTCACGGACTGTTCTTGTTGTACTCTCTGAATAGTTTTTAAAATTAGGTTGAAGCTCTGTAATCGAGGAGGCTCAACTAGAATACCTTGTTTGTGATGATGGCAGATAAGGTTATAGATCAAAACTCGAATTTAGCGAACGGACAATTTGGAATGCCTAGTGTGCTAGCTGCTTTACTGACGTTTGATACGGTTTTAGGGGAGCAGAAGAACGTGCGATACAACAACGCAAAGGTGTATCTTCTTGTCCATAACTTGGAGCGGCGTTCTGCCGAGAGGATAGAAGAAAATACACACACAGATGAAGTGCACAACTCTGTTAATGTTGTTATTTACCTCATTGGGGTTTGTTTTTAACCAGTAGAATAGGGCACTAATATCGACCCGTGTAGCAGTTGTGTCACCGCTATCCCGGGCAACACTGGATTATGACGTCTTCAGCGAACGGCGTGAAGGAGGAGAATACTCCTGGTAAACGGCCATTCGGTTGCGAGTCAACTGAGATAGCTACATTCAACACTACCGCGGTGGATCTTGCCGAGTAAAACAATAATTCATATCGTCAACAGCCTTGGTAGTCATGATATACATAGCCAAACTCCCTCTCTCTATTACCGGCAGATTTTCACGGGATCACGGTTGGCAGAAATATCATAGCGCATGAGTGGCAGCAGAGAAAGTCATGCTGGTTGTCGCATAAGAAGGCTGGTGACAACAGATGACTAGCCAATATGTCATGTGCTATCCCCTTGAAGATCACTGATAGGCAAGACGGGAAAGCGTCAGGGTTTCATCTGCGAGGCTGGATATGCTGCCTACCTTTACAGGCTAGGGTGACGTTCATCGACACCCAGCTTTCCCACATTGTCCCTGCAGTAACAGACTGTGAAAACAATATGCTTAACGAGAAAATCAACTGCGTAGCTCGTGAGATTTAGGTTTACTGTGCCAAAGCTACGACAATACAACTTTCGCTGTGATATATAGCGCGGAAGTGTGAGGAATGTGAACATAAGTTGCCGAAGAACACCTTGACACAGTGTTTGCAAACACAGCGCTATGGAGGCCGGCCAGTCATTTAGAAGCCTCACCGTCAGTGCATGTGAGCTTCTGGGGGTCTGTTGAATAAAGCACATGTATCGAAGCAGCTGTAATCGTTTGGGATCGTTGACAAGGCGCTGGGTTGAGCTATGCTGCAAATCCATCCACTTCTCCCGGAACAATTTGACGCATTGATTTTAAGGTCGTGTGTAGAGATGACGATAGTTTTGAGCACTTCATGTTATAAACCAGACCCATACTAGGGGACTGACGCAAACAACCTTAACGTCAGGGATTACATTTGCTTTTGCGAGTTTCGGCAGGTCGTGGAGTCAAATGGTCCTGAATAATCTGTGGTTTCGCGAATGGTATCTACCTAGTGGTTGCACATTTCGTCTGCAGACATTGATAAGCGTCAGCCGAAAATCCGTGTAGTGCATTCATTTTGTGCCCTTTGAAATTTATTTGGGGAGCGTTTGTCACGACAGTAAGCTGGACACAACGAGTAAAGTCGAAAGCTACGGGAGCATAATCAGTCGACCCGAGCGATAGCCCACCGTTGGGTTGCCTATCATGAATGAAAAAATCTAAGGGAGAGGGAACATGATCTTCGCGCCATCTTGTGTACTCAGTCACGCTTCCAGTATAACCTGCCATCACAGCTGCGACCACAAATATTGTACGCGGAGCCTTTGCAGAGATAAAACTGCGGGTCAATTTGTGGCATCCATTATTAGTATGCATAGACTGGAAATGGGATACAGCTGAAGGCGGAGGGGATTGTCTCGTAACATTCAGAGCAGGGGAAGAAAGGCTCACAAATTATGGCGACCAGCAATCTTTCGGGGTTGAATATTGCAGTAGAACACCAGACCGATTCTGGAATAACAGTCAGCATTGGGTGAGACTCAGCACCAGCCCAGAGGGAGCAACCGACACAAACAGCAAAGCTACCATCTCTAGTTATTGTTCAGCCATTTCAAAAGGGCAATGTGTCTGTAACACGAGGCCCAGAATCAAGATGATCTGGTGAAAATTAAAATTCGATAGTGCAAACAAAATGGAAATTGTTATCAGGGTAAAGCGCACGGTTGGGTTTTGGTCGGGCTTCGCATGGTGTACACATATTTGACAGATCTTATTCCGAACTATTCGGAGGTACTGGACTTAGGAATCAACTAGATCTGTTCGGGGCTACTGGGAACATCAAGGCGTATGTCGCAGAAGTGGCTGGAATTCGTTTTGAGGTTGCAGATCCATTGGGTGAACCGGTAGGCGAGAAATTGGTGCTAGATGATCGGCTCGTTACTGCCAATGTTCTTCTCTGCAACGATTTTTGTCGACGCCCTCAAATAAGGCCTGGATCGGTTACTGCTTTCTGGTGTACAGCCACTTATTCATTTTGTTGATGTATGTATTCCAGGTCAACCAGTCTGGGAAACGCGTGCTAGTATGTGTTCACATGTATAAATGGTTATTCTTGTTTACAGAACGGCGTCTGAACGACTCAACTACAGGTTGCTTCCGACTTCCTGTCTTTGCGCTGTGCAGTATATATCAATTGACTACTGAGCCACGACCGACTACCGTTTAGAAAGTGGACACCAACAAGCCCTGGTAAAGAATTTCCGCAGGTCCATCAATTATTCTTGGAGTAATCAGAACTAGTAAGCGCCAAAAACTCGCCCCCACCGTCAAGCGCATTAACAGTATACTCCCAAAACCTCTCTCTGAACTTCCGGTTATTTCCAGCCAACGTGCGGAAGAGGTTGAAAGAGCTGAAAATTCACAAGTCACCTGGCTCTGATAACATCCTGCCCATGTTCCTTAACAAGAGTGCCAACTTTTTGGAAGTCCTTCCACAATTCCGTTTCAACTACTCACTAGTGGAAGGAAAGGTCCTCACGGATCGAAAGCTCTGTCAAGTGACGCCCACTCACAAGGATGGGGGCCGCTGCAACACTGCAAACCATGCCGAGTGTAATAGGTAGGCCGTAAATATCTTTGTAGTCTTCCAGGTAAACCGCAGTTTTTTAAGTTGCTGAAGTAGCTATAATTTTATGGCGTGTTTAAGTTTCTGAAATGGTAAAATTTTGTTGCTGGAAATCTACCCGTTTCAATCTTCCAAAGGCAAGCAAGTAATGTGCGGTAGCTCAGAGATTTAGGAATCACTGGAAAAATAAAGAGAAGTTGCACTTTAAGTTATTTCAGAGAATTAATGTTGGAATATGAATGTCGATGTCAGACATGAAAACCCGCTATTACTGAAATTTGAATGTGATTACGCGGCGAAACGTGATTACACTTCCAACGATGGAACTGTTATTAGATCATGGGGGCTAAGCGTTTAATGAGGCTGCAGACGTAAGATACGTCAGCAAACCTATTTCAACATATGATTATGTTCAAAAACTGGGCAAGTCGGGGGGTACTTCCTCAGTTATATTCGGCATGAAGAGCCACTTGTTGTTGCCATATTGCAAACTTTTCCATGGAATCATGACGTACGCTGGAATTCGGATGGGGTGGCCTGCAGAGCGAACGACATAGAGGATCACTTCTCGCCTAAACACTTACAACACTTCCATGCAATTGCCCTAGCTTACGAGTGGAAACAAACAGTACCCTACGCTGCGACACTTATGACCGCTCCATCCACTTGTTCTAGCCTAAGAACAAAGGTAAGCAGGACTACATGCTTATAAACCTATAAGTGCTCAGTCCGTTTGTCCTACTCTACCAGTTACGCCAAACAGTACCCTATGATGCAGCATGGATAATGGAGTGGTCCCTGAGAACGAACACGTGGGGAGATCGACGCGAATTAAGTAATTCTGGTCTGTGGGGAATGGTACAGGCTACCTCCACTTATCTTCAGCACAGAAGGTAGCCGTTGGTTTTCACGCGTTTCGGGTGTTCTACGGCTCGTCTCACTAACATAAATGACTCAGCTTCCCTCATGTGTCAATGAAGGCACCCCTGGAACTGTGAAAGTGCGAAATTCACGATTCTCTAACCGCCTTGAAAGTGACAATATAATCCGTTTTCTGAAAACAAAAATAAATGAATAGACTAAAATATAAGGTAAAGAAATATTTCAGCACCCATGTTTCAACACTGCCACACGCAATCCACCGAAATAACACCAGCTATAGCGATTGATAAGGGAGTTTTCAATTAACAGGCATTTAAAACCAACAGATGTGTGTCAGCAACGCAGATTGCGGCAAATCCACTTTCTGAACCAGTCACCCAGTAAACAAATCTGATTGTGAGTGGAAAATGATTTTTGACTCACGGTAGCTGAAGGAATCACGGTCTGCGACTAGCGTTCAAGGCAAATTACCATCTTGTTACGTTGCTTCCGACGACTTCGAAACTTCTAGAGAGCCCAGTGGACGACACCATCTGGAGACCACAAACTCCCCGGCTCCGAGCAACGCGGGTTCCTTCTACACCACTCGTGCACCACTGAAGTTTCTTGTCCGCGATTCCCGAACACGGACAGCCGAGTTCAGCCATGGTGTGGAAACCATATGTCTCGATTTCACAAAAGCAAAAAGTCGGAAAGTTCCCAGTTCCCCGAAAATATGACGCGACCAAAAGACTAGCAGAGGACATTTGTGATTGACCTTCATCGTTACCACGGTTATGTACTTCTCCGGCCTTCACAAACGACCCCTTCCTTTTCGACAATTGTTGTCCCCCGACTACACGCATAGACTGTATTGTCTCGAATTTTGTCTTGTCCATCCATTTTAACCTCAATTTGTTGGTAATCGTAAACCCCATAAATACGAGCGACATAAAGAAGCTCTGCATAAAGGCAAGTCTCTTTTTATGTTGATGCGGTAGCCTCGAGTGGATGGGTTGAATGGAAGGGACTAGCTGACCGCGCATACTCCGCACTCCGCCACTCAATACCGTTATCCGTCATTTCGTTAACCGCCGTTTGATGGTCTTTCCGTGTAAGCGCTCGAAGGCCATAGTTTCCGTTAAAACAGATTACATTGGATCCTCCTTAATCCAGCTGATCTCTGTACTCGCCGATTGCACACTACCTGTGGAGTTAGTCTCGAAGTAAACTCCCTTAATCCTGGCCGGCGGCGCAGCGAAATGTTTTGTTGAAGCAACTTGTTTTTTTACTGCGTTAACTTGACGGAGGGGGTCACCTCGGCGGATTCCATTAAGTCATTCACACGTCAATTCGACAGACCCCACGCTGAAGTACAGTCTTCAATCGATCCTCACCTCTGTCGATTGCATTTCATTGTGTCCGGAGCGAATGTTGAGTATGTAACGGTACACACGTACTCTCCATTAAAACATACCGACAGTTTTGATCTTTCTGTTCTTTTTATCTACACTCCCTTATTCACCGCTGAAACAGTCTAGGGGCTGTACCGTGTGTTCCGTGTGTTTGATGTAGCAGTAACGTCAATATGCTGGAGACGTGATTGTCGTGGACTTCTTTAGTGGCTGTCACTCTCTCGACCCACTTGAAGTGTTATCTTTTTATCATCATCATTCGCATAATTGCCTCTTTCTTCTAACCACCACACGTTCACAAACTACTAAACAACTCAGGATACAAGTCTGTCCTATAACTGCAATGATGACGCGCCAAGTTATAAATGTCTCTAAGTTCGGGAACCGTAGCATAGGCTACCCAACCCTAGCAAACTCCATTCCCATTTACTCCACCCTAGTTCGCTCTTTACTAAAAGCGATTAATCGAGTTTGTTCCTCTTATCACCGTACGGATGTCCTATTGATTCAACAAGGTCAGCGAAGAGCTACAAAGCAAGTGAAGGATTTTCGGTACCCAAGTTGTCAAAGCAGACTTCAAAGTTTGGATTTGTTTCACCAAGAGTTTCGAAGGATTAGAACAGATACCACACTAGCTTACAAAATTTCAGCCGATTCCAATCACTCCTTCTTATCCATACCACCAATAAATGACCATGCAAGTTCACGAGGGAATAGCTTTAGTCTTAAGCGTCAGCGCTACCGTTTACTTTGCCGGCATCATTCCTTTGCACTCGGAGTAGACCGCTTCCGAAAAACCTGCAAGAAAAGGTCGTCTCGGCTCCAGGCCTCGAAAGTTGACAATTATCTCAAGGGAACCTCAGATATTTTCAGTCTGCCTGCTCTATCAAACAATTTCCGATAGGAAGGGCAATCAGCGTAGAAAGAACTATACGGATCAGTATGGG
The DNA here is from genome assembly GCA_013368495.1 of Paragonimus heterotremus. NCBI lineage: Eukaryota > Metazoa > Platyhelminthes > Trematoda > Plagiorchiida > Troglotrematidae > Paragonimus > Paragonimus heterotremus. The sequence goes on from LUCH01001598.1 coordinate 66,608, forward strand.
TGTTGTGGTGTATCTTATTTGTATACTGTGCCTGATGAGTGTCTGTCTGTATGTCCCGTTTTACATCCTGATGACAAGTGCAAGTGTTGTGCATGCCGGTGATTGCTGGTTGTGAACAACCGGATTCTTTACCCTACTCTTTCCCATTTGCATCTATTCACTCATCAACTCTGTGCCTATGCTAATGATCAACGCCTTCGCGACGATCCTCCTGAACTCCAGGTTGTTCCTGGTGGAAGCCCCCGTTCCACGCTACGCGGAATCGGGCTAATAACATGTCAGTGACACTTCTGAATCTGCAGAAGTCAGTGAAACCCGTGAAACCTGTGGATGAAGTCGTCAAGGTCAAGGTTGTTTTTGGGCGTGAGAGTATACAAAATATTAGGCCACGAGTCGCGGATTAAAAGTGACGATTTCGCGACAAAAGAACTCAGGGTCAATTAGATTTCTCCGGCAGTTGCAATCTACCTGAAAATCTGCCAACCCCGAACCCTGCTGATTTGTCTGAATTCGAATCAGAATGTCGTCGGAAAAGGATATCTGTTTTCTAACGTCAAAAGACACCTGCTGTTATCCATTTCCAACCTCATGCGATTTAAACCCACTGCCAGTCTCCAACACCCCCAAAATCTCCTGTCTGCAAGTCCTGTGCCCTCCAATGCCACTGCTTCATCCTCAACGATGTAGTAAGCAACTTCGTTGAGGCGCTTTTCGAAGATGTTTTATCATTATTAACGTCCGGCGCCCAGTAGCTAGTTTAATCTGGTTGTCTTTGTTTGCTTGTTGACGATGATCGCAGGCACTTCAGTTTAATTGGGATATGGCCCCCCGAAACCGCAAGTCTCGGGTAGCCACCAGAGGTGGGGCCAGTCTCTGCATCAAGTGTGCGAAATATGTGAATTCTAACCACCAGCGACTATGTTGTCTTGGTTGCCAACGCTGGACTCACAGGGTATGTGAACACCAAGTCACAGTCGCGCTTTATGAAGCATTAACCCGCGACAATGCTGATTGTGTAATCTTCCTTTGTAATAAGTGAAGAACAGGATTCAACCAACCCCTCTCTAAGAAATGTTCAATTAGGGATGCCATTCACACTTCTAGCTGCTCCATTACAAATTGCGACGCCCACTCACAAGCAGAAGTCTCGACGAATACCGCCTACTGCCAGAAAAGTAGCCCGCTAAACACAGACACAATGGTTTGTAGACTTTCACTAGTGCGTGAAAGCTTGAGGGCTTCAAGCGGGACCGCTTATGTTCGTCAGCCAGCTGAGGAGACAGGGGTGGTCACCGCTTCCAATGTGCATTATCCAAATAACAATGTTAAGGTTTCCGCTGCTACTCGGCGCGTATGGGTGACAACTACCAACAAAAGGACAGGTGAAGTTAACCAATCTAACATGAAAAGCTTGTTAGCCAGGGGATCAGAAGTTTAAAGTAAAGTAAATGGAAAGGACGGGAGAAATGATTCTAGGAACCACCTCAAGGACGCTGAGGTTCAGTTTGCCACCGACACAAACTTAAAGCCTTCCAGTAACCCATATAGCGTATTTCTCTCTAATCTTACATAATCGCTGGCGACATCATTGGTTGAGCGTGAACACAATGAACGCCACTTATGGCCCGAATTGTGTGCCGTAGCAAGACTGGAGGAGTACTGCGAGTCAGCTAGGCTTCAACGGCTTCCCCGGTCAGAGCCGGCTGTTCTAACGCAGTTCTCCAGCCTGCTGAAGGTGACCTTCGAAAGCCATCAGTACATTGAGTTTGCGGTCACAAAAGCACACCTACTTCAAGATTCTAGCATAGCCCGCATACACCTAAAACCAGATCTTCCCTACCTGGAGAGATTCGGGAGAAGGGAGTCAGAGAATCCCTTCGACAACTCCGACCGAAGCCTAATCATCCATGGAGTGCCAGAGTCGTCTAATTTGACATCGTCACCGGGTGACGGCCTCTCTCAATGGCGATTCATCGGAGGTAAGCCTTTACTAAGGGATATTATCTGTACTGGGGTAGCAAGAATGCCAAGACCTAGCCACCCTACCCATCTAGACGCACCAAAACTCCTGAGAGTTGAAGTTCTCACGGCCGACATGTGCAATATAGTTCTGAACGCATGGCACTGTCACCAGTCGAACGTGTCTGGAGATATTCGAGTTCACAGAAAGCCTCACAGAAAACTGAGACGACTTAGAAGATCGTTGATTCCGTTTTCAACTCTCGAACCGATAGTTAGTTTCTTGGCCGGTAGCGACCCCCGTCAACAAGTTATCTCAAAATACGTGCCCTCTCCGACTCCTCGCGGGTCGGCCTCAGTCCATGTGTAATCAAACCTTCGGCAGCACCAGCGGTAGTCACCCGCCCACAAGTCACGATACCGGACAGTCGGATGGTAATATCTGGGACGTTTGTAATCAACCAAATTGACTGCAGCTGCATGCGCACCCACATTTCAAGCCTGGCGAATGAGTTTCCGGAGTTGAGGTTGCCTCACTGGGAAAATAAATTCGACATTATAGCACCTACAGGGACCTGGCTACGGCCAGATATAAGAGACGCAGAGGTAAACTTAACGGAAATGAGTGTTTTAAGAAGGGATAGAACCGATAAGCAGGGTGGAGAAGTAGCATTATACCCGTCTAATAATATAGACCACGTGGAATTGGACGATCCAATAGTTTGTCTAGTACCCGTGTCCATTTGGATGTGTCCGTCTTTGTTATAACCAGCCCCCTCACCTTAGCTCTTATATACCGCCCACCCACAAGTGGCAAGGTGTATGACGGTAACCTAGCCGCTGCTTTACACTGAGCCATTGAATTGGCTTCAGGTAGTAATTAGATACTATGTGATTTTAGTCACCGGGATATTGCTTTCAAGGCTCTGAACATGCACTCTGGGCGGGACCCTTCTGCCGTGTCGTTTCTACAAACCATTATTGAAGTAGGTTTATTTGAAAATGTTCTAGGTCCCACCAGATGGCGTCAGGGTTTTGCACCCTCAAGTTTAGGCCTAGTCTCAACTAACGAGCCTAGTTTAGTTGAAAACCTCAGCACCGAAATGTCCGTAGGTGGCGGTGATCACGCTCTAATTTTGTTTCGATTTATTTATGCCTCTGCTAGGGTGGTAGTTGATCCTCCAACACTATGCATCTACTTTAAGAAGGATTACTTACGTATGAACGCCTACTCTCTAAGGAACTTTCACAACTTACCGTCTTTATCCTCAGTGGAAGCATTTTGCTACTACATTGAGGCCACCATTGATAAAGCGACTGACTTATTTGGTCCATTAAGAATCATCAAAGGTTATAAGCCGTCCCATGGCATTCGTAGATATACAAAACAACTTATTCGTGACAAGCGTTATACCTGAACGCAGTTCAAATCAAATCAGATCTGGGAAGTTTAAAATCAGTAAGGGCGTATGAGAAACGAGTTTAACGAGGCTGCCCGCAGAGACAAACTTAAGTTGCAATCCTTTGCGGCAGCCCAGCTAAGACAAACCTCAAGTGGTTTTATGAGTAATTGTCTAAAAAATCAGTAAAATCGGATATTCTCGGTCTGCCTACAGATTCTGGCCTGACTAACAGCAACCATGAGGCAACGGAAGGCATTGCACAAACGCTTGAAGAAGTTTTCCTGGAAAATACCACCGAAGCCGCATTATCCGTCAATTGCGGTACCCCGACGTCCAGCAGTCTGTCAGTCCCCAACGGCATAGACTTTAGTCCTGTCACTGTTCTTGTGAAGCATAAAAAAGTAAACCGTAATAAGTCACAGGGTTTTGATAACATACCGCCAAGACTGCTAAAAAATTGTGCAGATAGCCTACCTGCATTCGTAAGTGGCTTGCTTTGGAAGTCTTTCGTAGAAGGTGAACCACCTGCTGACTGGAAGCAATGTGAAGTGATGTCGCTCAGTAAGGGGGGTGCGCGTAACTTGCATCTCAGCTAGACCCCTTTCCCTTCTCAGTATCTGTTCAAAGGTAATGGGAAGCGTTGTTGATGACGCCGTCCGGAAACATATCCACATACACGGATTGATAACCGCTCCACAGCACGGTCTCAGACAGGGCCATTCGTGCGTCGCCAATTTACTGACAGCTAAGAAACAATGGACCAGAGCAGTCGATTCTGACGACCGAGTTGACATCATCCTGCTAGACTTCTTAAAAGCCTTTGACAGGGTTGACCGCAACAAATTTCGGTCAAAACTACAATGCTACGGAATTGAGGGAAACTGCTACGGTGGTTGGAAGCGTATCTGAGTGGACGGACCTTCCCTGTCCGAGTTAATGACACTTATTCAACAATTCAAAATGCCCAGTGTGGGGCATCGCAAGGGTCAATTTTAGAACCGTCGCTGTTCACCCTATACATTAACGAGATATCGTAGCTTTTGTCTTCGAGCGTTCTATTGTACGCAGATAACATGAAGCCTTGGAGGGTCATTCATGACTCCCCAGATGAATCTATTCTACAATCAGACCTTGAAACATTGTGTCAATGATGTGGGTTTAACAAAATACTGTTTAACGTGGCGAAATGTAGTCTTCGGGCTTCGTCATAACAGTGCGACCTCATATCACCTTGATAATGTTAGACATTGTGTTTGTGAACAGGAGAAAGATTTAGGTTTGATTGTCACTCAGGATCTGAGTATTTCCGTTAACTGCAAGATGATGGCACGTAAGGCAACTAGTGTCTCTAAATTCATCAACCGTTGCCTAGGCTGCCTAACCCCGGCAAACTTCATTCCCATTTATTCTACCTTAGTTAGCCATTTGCTAGAAGTAAATATTCAAGCCTGTTCCCCTTATCACCGTGAGGATGTTTTAACGCTTGAACAAGTTCAACGCAAGGCTACAAAGCAAATGAGGAGCCTTCGGTACCTGATTTATCACAACAAACTTCAGAGTTTGAATCTTTTTAACCTAGAGTTTTGAAGGTTAAGAAGAGACGCTATACTAGCCTACAAAATATGAACCGGCTACGATCACCCTCGCTCATCCATCCTGCCCAGAACTGAACCAACAAGTTCAAGAGAGAATAGTCTTAGTCGTAAGCATCAACGTTTCCGTTTGCTCTGCCGATGTCATTCGTTTGCACTCCGAGTGGTTCCCTTCTGGATCAACCTCCCAGAAGAGGTCGTCTCAGCCCCTACTCTTCACGTAGTTGAGATAAGATTGGACGAATATCTCGGGGTAACCTCAAGTATTTCTAGTCCGCCTGCTCCTCCAAACAGTTCCCGATGGGGAGGGCAACCAGTATAGACGGAACTACACAAATAAGTATGGCTGGTATGTTTTGGTGTGTCTGTTTTTGCACTATGCCTAATGAATATCTGTATATCTGTATGTATGTCCTGTTCCCCATTCCTTATGTTCCCCTGTCCGTGTGAGTAACCGGTTTTCACAGGCTTCCTGTTGGTATCGTTGTAATGTTTTGTAATTGTTTGCGTGTTGCTTGTCGATGTTTGGTTCGTCAATCCGTGTCTCGTGTGTGTATGATGTTACAGGTAGGGTACAGCTTTCTTGGTTGTGTCACTGGCTTGTTGTTGTCGTCGTTGGTTTTTGTGGTTTCAACAGATTATTGCATGGTTTGTGATTGTAATGTTGTTTTGAACGATGACGAACAGTATGTCCTCGTTGTGGTGGCCAGCGCGATGTTGTTAGCAAGTTTTTGGGTTATAGATTGGACATAAGTGACATTTGATTTCGGTTTCCGCATTCAGCTGGTCCTTGTAGCCAACCTCAATCGAATAGACTTCCGCTTGTCTAGTTTTGTTTTTGTCAGAGTCCATGCATGGTACATATCCTTGCTGGAGTGTTTAGTCGCACATGCACGCATGTGTTTAGCTGGGTTTGAAAGATGTGTTTTGTTTTCCGTCGTGTTGATTATCAGTGCTTTGCTCGCGGGCTGTGGTGTTTGTTCTTCTGGTGAGTGTATGTTTGATGTTGGTTGTCTGTGTGGTGCTTCGCGTTGTTTTGTTTTGATTTGACGTTTGTACAGTCATGTGTGTGTATTTTGTATTTATGTTGTTTCTCATGTGTGATTTGTTTTCTCTAGTCTGATTTTGTAGTGCAATTATTTCTGTTGTGTGTGCGTGTTAGTTTTTCATTGAAGCGATGCACGCGAGAGGCAAATCATTTGTATCGGTTTTGCCAAACAGACGACCCGCAGGCAACTTTGCTGGCCCGACCTTTACGTCTGATCTGATTATGCTATGTGGGTACAGTTGTGTTAGCGTGATCTGTGGTGTTTTGTGTGATATTTTTGCGTGTTCGCTAGTCAACGTGCTATTGTTTTTGCGTTTTACTTTTTTTCCCTAGTTGGACTGGCTTAAGTGTATGTTGTCTTTTTTGCGTGGATAATGTGGTTGTGAGCTGACTTGTTGGTCTGTTTGTTTGTTGATGTGGGTAGTTTGTTCTTGTATGTGTTGTTTGGTTAGGCTTGATGTTTGCTGTTGTCTGGTCTGGTGTTGTGCGTGGCTTGTTTTCTCCGCAGGGTGTTGGTTTTGTGTGTGTTAACTCTTTCTGGATGTGTTGCAGTGGAGGCTATGTGTAGCAATTGTACTTCGGTTGTTGTTGTTCGATGTTGTGGCGCTTAGTATGTGAGCATTTATTGGCTGTTGTTCGTTCGTGTTTTTTATGTTTTATGATGTCTATTTGACGCTGGTGACGAGCGTTTTGGTTACTGTTCTTTGTAGTTGTAGATTGTGAGATGAGTTGGTATATTTAGGTTGCGATTGCGTGGCGTTGTTGTTTGTTGTGTGTGATTGTTCGTGTATTTTTCGCACAAATTTGTTGTTGTTGGTCGTGATCATAATGATGATTATTGTGGTTTTTATTTTCATTTGTTCTGTTTGTTGTTTCATGCGTATGTTTGTGTTTTGGTTTTGTATTGTTCGGAGTTGCCGTGGTGTTTCACTGTTGTGTAGCACCAGACAAAAATCGGATGCGTCCGTTGTGATGTGTTCGTCGTGTATGGTGTCACTCTGTTGCGTTTCGGTTCGGTTTGTTATTTTCTTTTTTGCGTGATCTGATTCTCTGTGTGATCGTTTTGTCTGTGCAGTATGTGCGGTTGGTTCGTCTGTGCGGTATTATCTCTATTTGAAAGCACCGTATGTTCTGGGTTGCGATTGTCGAGCCTGCCCTAGTTGGTTGATGCTGCTGCGTGTGTGCGCGTGTGTCACCTGCTGCCTTGCGATACAGGCGTTTAAGCCAAAGGCTTTGATTGAGGGCCCTAATCGCTCTCCTGTCTGGGTCTGGACATCCTGACGGTATCCTGAGCCCATAAAAACCATGAATATACAACATAAATCAAATACCGTACTGCATCGCCGGTCGCGCAGGATAAACCGGGTCGCCAAATCTGCTACACATGGCAGAGTGGATAGGCGAAAATATGCTACTGCCAATCACTCACCCTCAAACTGTCTCCTCAGTATTAATCCCCGAGCAGATAATGCTCACTCAAGTTTCCGTAATCCAAAGAGCAACCCGAAACAGGCCCGTGGGCGCAAGACGCTCTGTGTTGGAGCATGGAATATGCGCACGCTGCTGGATCGATGCAGCTCCAGCGGACGACCAGAACGGCACACTGCACTGGTCGCGATGGAACTACGTCTCTATGGGATCGACGTAGCAGCTTTGAACGAGACAAGGCTTGCGGATCAAGGTAAGTTACGGGAAGCAGGTGCTGGGTACACCTTCTACTGGGTAGGTTGTCCGACAGACGGTGCTCGGGAGCATGGTGTCTGTTTTACCGTCGCTGATCACATCAACGCTTTGATGATAGGCGAACCGCATGGCATCAGCCTTCGAATGCTGTCTATGCGCTTGCGACTCGATCGAGATAAGTGTGTCACATTTATAAGTGTTTATGGTTCGACTGTGTGTCACACTGATGATACAAAGGATCAGTTC
>LUCH01001598.1:92150-123547 GCA_013368495.1 Paragonimus heterotremus
TGGTCAGGCCATGTATTAAGAATGTCAGCTAGTCGTCTGTCACATCAAGCACTCTTGGCCGACGCTGCGACCTACTGGCACAAGATGTGAGGTGGACAAATGATGGTCCGGCGTAGGGAGATGAGGGCGTTCACCAATGGGTTGGTTGGTCACTGTAGGTCGGGTTAGCTTCCCACGCTGCGAACCTTGCGATTTACGGGGTTGGTGGCTGGAGACGTTAATTGAGATGGCGGTTAACAGGGTTCAGTGGTATGAATGTTGTTGTTGCTTGGTCCAGTTGTTTGTGAATTGAGTGTATTTAATGACGCGGGGCAATGAAAGCCGTTAGGAAGTTGTCTTGCTGTTGACGCCTTACTTTCACCCACAGCTTGGTTGTTTGTTTGAAAGGTGTAGGCACTTTGATGTTGAATGTTTAAATATAAACGTAGCTACTTTTTAGTACTTAGGTTCCTACCCATCACCTTTCTTTTCATTTTTTCTTCCTATGCAAGGTTTGCTACTTTTTCTTCATAGTTGTGTGGCAGTTAAGCATCAATGTGAACCACTAATTTATTGCTGTTTATGACGATGATAATTGAAAGTATGTTATCTTCCTGTTCTCTTTAAAAGGCCTAGGTTTTCTGCTGTTTAATTTCCTATTTTAGACCCAAATACATCGGCTAAAGCCGAACCTGGTGGACTGCGCATCGCGACATCATTAATTTGGCGAGGAGCGTTGTCTTGAATATTAGGGTTCACACTAGATGTACACCGCAAAAATAGGCGATTCGTTCGCTCTCTAGGTTTGCAATCTTTTTGATTTGAATGTATGTTGGATAACAAAAAACTGATGGTTTGTTCTAACGGCACACTAATGAACAACGACTCACTGTCCGTGGACATCATATATATGCTAGACACGTCGATATTTTCCTACAACAAGTTCAGTAGACACATTGTCCAATCGGTCATTAGCTTGGCCAATCACACCGTTTTATTAGCTTACTATTCAGGCTGCCAATATTGGTATAATCTTACTCGACAGGTTTTATCATGACTAACTACGGGTTGCTGTATTTGGAGATTAGCTAAAGTTCAGTTGAGATTGACTGTTCCAGCGAATTTCCCCTGGACTTTTGTCAAGTCGGCTAAAGTATACCCCTTTTTGAGGCGGTCGATTTGCCAAGATATCTACTGGGCTTAGGAATCGATCGGAACAGTCTACTTTTTGTTACTTACGCTTGTTTTTGAGGTGATCATATTGAAATCTGCGTTTGTTGTGAAAACGTTCTGGTATGTGCGCTGTAACTTCTTCACGGTGACCAGTCATGAGGAGAGGTTCCCCTGATGTTAGGATTCATCATGGAGTGTACGCCATGCTGCACACAAGATTGGCGCGAACGGTCTTCATTTGCTTATAGTGCACTTCGGGCTGCTCTTGCTGACTTTGGGTACTTTCCTGATACTTACTTTACGAGAGCAGTCAACATTAGACTTCCGGTCATTGATAACGTTTTGGGCCATAATACATCTGAAAGGATTAAGATTGATGACTAGAAGTTTAATTTCTGCCTGACTTAATGTAAATACGGTAGACAACTATGTTCTCAACTGTGATTGAAACTATCCCAACCAAATATGCGGAAAAAGCCTGCATTTTAAATGACAGTGTAGAGCGTGCGACGTTAGCGGCTATCAGGACAACAGTTGATAACAATCCTTAATAAACTATTTCCATTCACTGCAAACGCTGGTGTACGTTTCTAAAGGTTGATATATTATTGTTGGTTTCGTATGACAGGGCAGTCTAAAACGATGCACGTAGAACAATCAAGGGAAGCCTATGAACATTACTTGGGCTCTTTTTTATCTTCAGCCCAATATACTATTTTGTCACGTACGTTTGTTTCGATCGTCTTACGAAAGCTGGTTGCAGTGTTGGAAAACTCATTAAATGCCGTTATAGTTCTCTTCAGTAATGGTTCACTGCATCTTGTGGAGAGCAACGTGCGTTTGCGTAATGGCTGCTTCAGTTTAAGTTCGGTTGTTCGTCCACAATAACACTCGTTGCCGTCATCGGTGACAGCTTTGTACACAGTTTCACCCACTCATAACCAACGATGCATATGTGTCTCCTTGACCAGATGCATGAAGTTGTCAAGGACATTCCTTATAGCTCAGTAATTTCGGTCGATTCCTGGGTGTTCACTATTTATTGTCTACTTGGAACACAAGTGCTACTTGCTCTTAATGGGGTCACCTTCAGTCAGAGGAAAACAACACGGGTGCCAAATCACACAGCTTATTAGTTTGTGCACAACGAGCGAAAGTTACATCTTTGGAACCGAAACATGTTTGAACTCTAGTATCAAAGGACTGTTATCAAAGTTGGTTCAGATTGTGGTTACGTGACCTGATTAATTATCCCGGTTGTACACACTCTCGGCTCTACTAGTCTCCAGATACGTATTAGCCACATATCACCGAACTGATCTCGGTTTGACACTCAGGACTGTGTTATATAACACAACAATCAGCCTTTACATGTACGGAAACCCCTGTTTGTAATTTGAAGACGTCCATAGACCTATTGGCTTGACATCCATGTTTCCCCCTTTTTTTGCTTTCGTTTTATCCCATTCGCCCTATATACACATCTGCTTATTGCTGTTCATCAGAAAACTAATGTAGCGAACAAGCTCTTTTTCGGTTACTCATCATCAGGCTAATTAAATAACAATTTATATGAAACGGGGTTGTCAAGGCGAAACAAACAAAAACAAGTAGGTAGTTTGAGTGAGGTCAGACACGTCATCGGCACTCTTGGAAACAACGTTTTGGTACGATTACGTCACCATTATGACGCCACTGGAACCATGATGGTTTGATCGGTCATGGTGTGGGCGGTTGGCCGTGGCAACTTTAACGCTTGAACAAAGCGTTGTTGTGCGCACAAGGGTGGATTTCTTAATCGAATTTCAATCTGACAACTTTTGAGTGACTGGCATTGACTCGGTAAATCGGACGAAAACAGGAATCCAGGTTGACAGCATGTTGTGTGTCAACGAGGTGTGAAACAGTTGCGCCCGTAATTGTCTTGATGACTCCGCTGCTGATCCAGGATGGATGATATTCACGGATACGTTCAGATAAGCGCCTGGTCGTGCGACCCACGTAACTAGTTCCACATGAACAAGTAAATGGGTGTACACAAAAAGAAGCTGCATAAACGGGCATTTTATCTTTTAACCGTAAGCACAAAGCTGCAGTAATTTTTGCAACGTAGAATGTTCTATTGATGACAGTGTCAGGTCTCCTAGTGAAATACTGCTTTCTTTTCTACTATATTCATCTTATCCTGTTTCTCACGACGCTACATAGTCTTATCTACAAAACGCTCTGGATAACCATTTTGTTAGAACGGTGAACATAGAAACGATAGTTCATTGGAGACTGTATCCTGTGTAAGTATACTCATGGCTGTATTAGTCAAGCAGTTTATGAGATTCCCTTTCTGCTTTAGCGGAACAAAGTTGCTGAAATGGATATACTGCCCATTTCAGGTTTCTTTCCTATAGATTTTACGTTGAACGCATCCATCAGCACGTCGCCGGATGAGTTTCTGTAGGAAAATATCTACCGAGGTTGTATAAATGGTCAATCTTTCAGGTCAAGGTTTTTTGCGAACACGATTGTATTTTTATTTTATTCATATCCATCTCGAACGGAAGTAATGTTACAACTTGAAACTACAATAACCGGGCCGGGAGTTTATAAATCAGTAATTCAATAGCGTCCATATTAAATAGATTACTTGGAATGGATAGATCACTGATAAGTTTGAGGCACAGTTTTATCTATTCGACTTAATTCATTTTCTGCTCTAGCAAGGAGCAAGGCCACAGCAACGGCATTACAAAAAATACGAGCTACTTTCACAGCTGAAATTCCCGGACGAAACGGGCGAATGCTACTGTAGCAGTTTTGAATGGATTCTTCCAGTGACTATCACCAATAACGTGAATCTTTTTTAATGAGATTAAGTGGTTATTCATTCATGGTCAATGTTAGAAACGTATCTGAAACTTTGACTAGATAACTGGCCGGAACAATAACTTAGCGACTTGCACAAAGACCGTCAACCAACATGCGAGTCATACCCACTTGTCGCCTCGATTATTTGAGAAAAGTTTTCCTTATCGTATTTATGGTTTCGGTCAGGTGGTACGATATTTGAGTTATCTCTCGATTATCAGGCCGTATCTTCAGAAATGCAGTTTTCAGTTTCTTTATCCATTGGATGGGTGTACTAATTCCATTTGTAAATTCGATATAGGTAGCCTTCTTAGTTTATTGCACCTGAACCAAAAGCAGTCATTTCATGCCGATTTAGGAGTGGCGTTTCTAGGAATCCCAAACACTGACTGACTTGTAAAAAGTAGAGGCTTCTTTGTTAGACGCGTTCTGAAGCTTAATAATAGTTTGCTTGCTTCCAGCTGCTATGTATGATAATCTCTACGTCCACGTCTATGGCTAACGACTGTTCGGGTTGTAACACGAACGAGCTGAGCACAAAGCCTTCGTTGTATGTGTGTTACTTGACTGGCTTGTTCTTATGGTGCCTATTTTTGACTTTTCTTTGCCACAGGACGTTTGCTTGGTCCTACTATATGCATGTATAAGCTCGTGCAATAGAGTCCGCAAGTTAATGGATCATTGTAAACAGATGTTGTCGTTTTTTATCTTTGGAGAGAGTGTACAGTTCAGCCATATTCTTGATTTCATCGTCTTACTGTTTATGTAATAAACTGTTCTTATGTTCCTCATTGACGTGTGTGAAAACTTAGGCATGCGGAAAGTTAATTCGTGAATGTGACTCGTAGTTCGACCCTGCTTACTCGCGGATTCTGACCGTATTATTGGTCAGCATTTGTCGATTGACGGTTGCGTTGTTAGTGCATTTTGACCATTGAGTTGTTGATATAAGCATCCGCCTGCGTCAATATGATATGAGGTACTCTGCTAATGATTAATCTCGGTAAGTGCTGGTAGTTGAAAAATAAAATCGTTTTCTTAGAACGCCCAGTTGTTTTTGCTCTTGTTTGTTGTTTTATCCATGCCATTTTTCATACTGCTAAAATATGTATTGTCTTGGTTAATCTATTTTAAAAGGCTGCTCTCGAAGCTCTGTCGGATTTGGATTTGTTCGGTGCTGATGGAAGTCCTTTATCCACTATTCACGTATTTCCTGACGAGACTCAACAGTGCAACACAGTAGTTGAAAGTGTCCTCCCTCGCGAATCCAATTCTAAGGAAACAGATGCTGCCCTCTTGAGCATACTGACCTATCCTGGATTTGCTGTTGCTGACGAGCAGCTCATTAGTCAGACTCGCAATACTATTGTACAAAAGCTACTCGGAAGGTTAGTGCTATAGATTTTTGTTGAAGTAACTGCGTTAATCTTACTTCATTTGTAGTGTACATATCTGTTGTATCGCTTTCAATCCTCTTCTCCTTCGATTGAAGTAACATCTTGTGGTGCTAACGAGGACGCCGTTAAACTCTGTTTTCGTGTTGCTAGCGTTGTAATCTAAAGTAATTATCTGTCCTCGAATTGAGTTAAGGGTTATAGCAGCGTATCACCCACCCCCAGCACATCAGGTTAGGCGTAACAGATTTTCCAAAACTCTCTAAGCGTTCAATTTGGCGTTGTACGAGATCTTTGGGAGAAGTTTGTTTGAAAATAGGCGCAACTATTGTGTGCTTCTCGATTCTAGATACTGGCAGTTAAGATATGTGATGGTCTACGGACGATCTAAAACATCCTCGACAAGTTAGGACTTCCCGTTCGTTAGTCTGATATGACTTTCTTACTTTGAACATGAAAGGCTTTTTCATAACAAATCTAACTGGGGGTTGTGTTTGATAACTACTTTTTGAAGACTGTCGTAATGTCTCATGTAGCTTTTCGAAGAAATCTTCGTGAATGAATGTCGGAGGTTGCTCATCGTTGCTATCTGTACTATCGGCATGATCTCAGTCTCTGTGGTTGACCGAGTAGGTATACTGCTGCACGAGCAATCCTTCTGTACGACTGCAAAATCTACCCATTTCCTGTGAAGGATGCTCGGGAGGATATATTCTTCGACAACTAGAGTCTGTGCAGTCGTACGTGCTTGCGGTCCAACACTGATAATAATTAAGGGTTTTGGCTGCGTGTTTTTCCGACCTGCAGACTGCGGTAAACACGATATACTTTTATCGCTGTGTATAATTTGCTTAGCCTAACATATCTTGGACTAAAAATCTGTGTATTATCACCTCATAGTTTGCCTAAACTTAATAATTCAGACTGGGCGAAGACCTGGTGACAAAAATGTGCCGTGGCTTAGTAGCGTGGAAACCCTGATGTGAGGGCTGTCTTCAGTAGTGTTTTACACTTGTTTGATGGTTGTTAAACGTAATCATGACTACTGTTGATCTTGCTACGAGTCTGTGCATTTATTGACTTAATTCAGTCACGTTTGAACTTCATCAACCATATGGAAAGGCGCCGTTTCTGACATGAGGCATTTTACACCGTGCATGAATATTAACTGACCAATCGAGACCTATCAGCAACCCACCCCCACATATCTTTGAGGCAGCCTGAACTCAAGCCCTTTTCCTCAAGTTTGGTGTTTGACGTTGGTGTCACTCAGTTTTTTCAAGTGTTGCGCATCAAAGTTTTTGTTTCTTCAAGGGTTCACTTGATTTCTCATCTAACCTCAAGTATTTGTGGTATAATGATGGTTTCAACGCTGTCATAATTACGTCACCTACTATTTATTCTGATCCTAAGTGAAAAGTGCTTATGCTTTTCCATGTTATGCATTATGACCCTTCGTCGTATCATTTAATCAAACGAGTCTGGAGCTCATTTTGCTGATCATTCCGGTATTTCAACTTGAGCACCACTCACGCCTGATCCCGGCTTTCGCACCTCTGACGGCCCACTTCGAAGTAGGTCATCAGAGGTCCAATGGATGCGATCAAGTGTGAGTGGTGCTCAGTTCGAAACACTTTGGAATTAGTGATTTTTTGTGCATAGTTATTCGCGACTGTGCCACAGACTGGGTGACTGATAGAGCCTTTCGATATCGTTTTTATGTTTCATGTTTATTTCAAGGTTGGCATTTTGCCGAACAGCTGTAGTAATAGACTGCGTACGCTGTTATTCAGCTTATGTTCAGAATTACTTGATGGATTATATTTATAATTAACGTCCAAAGAGTAGAATTAGATATTCATACTTACCAATCAGTAGTCGTGTTGAGAAGTTGCTGTTCGCCTTGAACCGGGCTCTAGGTCGTTTCATGCTTATACTACCACGTTCGATGACAGGTTTAAGTTTCTATCAGTTACCTCTGTCAGACTAAGTTGCTGTGGATATATAGATTACTTATCATCTCTTGCCATGTGGCGTTGTTATAACATTAAGCTGTTCATGCTGTTTTTATTGGTAGGAACAACTGACACCTGCACTGGCAGGTTGCTTACTGATCATTCATGTACCCGGACTCTCCGATTCAATGTCTTAGTACGTATTTAGGTTTATTGATTTTTGACAAAATGTTAATTGAATTCAGCGCATACTGCTTTTTAATCCCTATTAACATCACAGATGAACTCTCTGTTTTACTGTCTTCTTTTGTGTCTCTTGGGTGCTCATAATTTTTTGCGAAATGTTAGCATGTTCAGCTGGGTATTCAGTGGTTTTTTTTCCGGCAAATACTGCCAGTTGTGTTACGTGTTTTTTTTACACATTACCTTCCACCTTTTCATGTCACACTCCAAACCTTTGAAGGTACGGTTGCCGACGTTTCTTACGCGATGGTTATCGCACTGCACGCGAAGACTCCTCGCGGCTATACTATGAACCGTGGGAACTTCGATTGTTTGAGGGCATTGAGTGTGAGTGGCCGATGTTTCTCGCATGGCTTGTATTAGACGCCACTTTCCGTGAAGAGCTAGACGAAGCAGATCGCTACATGAGTATGCTGCAGGACGTTGTTGTGCGCGAGGTAAGGTTTGTTCTATTATACCAAACATAGCTAATGTTCATACTTTCATTTGATGTTTCTCAGTTACTGTAGCTACTGAATGCCTCCTTGAATACCGCACGTATTCCACTTTTTATGACAAAGGCACTTAGTAGATAATCTTTGCTGATATCAGAAAGCCAGCAAACTGTTATTTTGATGAGCCATATATCGTAACCATATAATGTGGTATACATATGGCCATTCCGGAAAATGAGAATGTTACGCTTTCCTCAGTAATATTTCTGTTCGGCTTCTGGGTTCTGAGCTGCTGCCTTTCAAGTAGGATCTTGACTCACAATTTCAACTCAGACCTTTAAATTGGAAAAAAATGTTTGTTTGTCTGTGTGTGCGTCTAAGTCACATTTTCGGTGTTCGGACGTGATTCTGACTAGAAGCTTGCACAAAGATCTTGAGCACCATTTGATAGAACAGTCGAAGTAGAGGGATAGAGCCTTTTTATCTGGGAATAGCAGAAGGCTTTTCTCCATGCTCCATGGTTGTACTGGTCGTCGAGTTGGTGTAAGTGAGACCATATGTGAAAAAGATGGTTCACTTACCATCAGTCAATCGCGCCTACTTGATAGCTGGGCTGAATATTTTGAGGTACTACTCAGCTAGCTTCAACGATATGTGGACGACGTGACTCGAACGATCTACTATTGCACTCCAGACGGTCCTCCGTCGGAAGCAGAAGTGGCACTGAAGCTTAAGTTATTGAAGTGTAACAAGGCTCCTGGACTATGTCTCCTCCCTCATTCTCTTTTCATGGGTAGTGGAGAGAGGTTGATATCGGAACTGCCGAAACTCTTCCAGATGATTAGGGAGATTGAAGAGGTACCTCGTGATTGGCGCTTATCAACGAGGGGTCCAGAAGTATATGTGACGATGAAGATGACATCAGTCTATTCTCTGTTCTATCCATGTTACTCACTGGCCTCATTGTACGTCGGCACACTAGGCTCAGAGAACGTCAGATGCGCAAAGAACAGGCAGAATTCCGGCCCGGTCGAGGGTGCGTTGGTCACATTTTTACCTTACGATGGATCTTGGAACATCGGCACTCTTTTAGGCAGCCGACGGTCTTGGCCTTTTTGGACCTAAAAGCTGCTTTCGATTCAGTTGCTCGTAACGTTCTCTGGAGCTGTCTTCCCCGCAAAGTAGTACAAGAGAAATACGCGAATCTGTTGAGATCACTGTATGCTCACTCTGCAAGCAGGGTGAGAGTTTATGGACAACTGCCTCGGGCGTGCACCACTTCTAGTGGTGTTCGTCGGGAATGTCCGATTTCTCTCTTCCTGTTCAATTTTGTCATGGACGACATTTTGGAAGGTGCACTCGAAGAATTCAGTGAGCATGGTGTTTAGTTTTACCCTGGGACTACGTCGACTGACATGGAGTATGCGAATGACATTGTTCTACTTAGTCCCTCTGCCGACGACATACAGGCCATGTTGAACAGGGTAAGTAATCGGTCTGGTTTGTATGGAATGCGCTTCGCACCTTCAAAGTGCAAACTAGTGCTTCGGGACTGTGACATTCTCATTCCCACTTTCTTCATTGCAGGTAATCTGCTCGAGAATGTGGACAGTTTCACATACTTGGGTAGCACTATATCACCAGCTTCCCTGCTGATGAGATATCTGCGAGGATAACAGGCACGAGTTACCTTTGCCAAACAACGTCATCTGTGACATCGAAAGTCGTTCGGTTGTCCCTGAAAGGAAGAGTATATAATGCTTGTGTACGTTCTGTTTTTCTCTATGGTTCAGAAACGTGGCCCGTTTGAAACTAGGATATAAGCAGACTTGTGTTTGACCGTCGTTTTCTTCGTCGGTTAGCCCACATTAAGTGGACCGATCGCGTGAACAATGTGGCCGTTCGCCAGCGGGTATTTCGGAACGCAACAAGTTGGACAACTAATCACGCTGCACAGCTTACAGTGGTTGGGTCACGTACTCCGCATGCCAACTGAGCGTTAACCATGCGGAGTATTTCATACTGAGACCACTGACAGTATAGTGAAACCACGTGGTGGTCAAGTAACAACGTGGTCACGAAATGTGAAGATCCCGACTGTTCCATTGAACAAAGTGTGTAAGTGTCGCCTATCTAACTGAGGTCCTCGTGATAACTCAAATCGTTGGTTAGAAACTCTATCGCAGATGACAGTATGCCGTAGTCAATGACATACCTGCATCCATACCATTTCTAATTCTCCCACTTAGTTTTCTTTTAATAATTTTCAACCTTCTTAATAACGTTTTCTTTTAGGATATTCTACGTCAATGTTGAAATGAGTGGCGGCCTGGGCCACAGTACCTTCTTATCACTCTCATATCTGTTGTGTTGATGATGAACATCAACTTACTTCGCCAGGCCGACATAGACGGGATCGAACCCACACTGACGCTCACCCAGTTTTGTCGGCTAGAACATGCACACCGGGTAACGGAGGAACGGATCCCAAAACAGCGGCCAAAAACAGGCAAGCAAAACCCTGATCGCCAAGCGCTACGATACCAGAACGCTATTCATGTCATTCACGTTGTAATATAGACATTAGATTGTGGAAAGACTTAATATCAAACCGAACTGCCTAGAGGGATCTCTCTGTACCTGTCTGAAAATTCGGTGAGTAACATCTTAGAGATCGTGGACTCAGACGTTAGGTTCGGTAGGGTACCGTGGGCCGCATGCCTTGTGGCCGTATGACTTTGTGATGAATGCGGCCAAGAGTGCGCTGGTCGTTTCGAATTTGTACGTCGTCAACGCGCTCACAGCGAACCGTTAACAAAAAGACGGCGATTGCGGTAAATGCAAGCAAATTAGGTCTAATTGGTACCTTCCGTCTTTATCAGGTAACGACTTCTGTTGTCCTTCAATTCAGCCTCCGCTTTTTAGAAACTTAGGTCATGGTGGCGTGCTGTCTCCTTTTCCTCGGTTTTGTTGGTGCATTGTATGTTGCAGGTTTTACTTAGTTCTCGGTTTTTGTAGCCCTGTGTGGAATGCACTAATATATACTCTTGTATTGAACTTCCTGTCCCATCTTTCCGGTGTTTTCTCAGCCTAGGTTTTATCACTGGAGTCTGTCTTTTATTTCCGAGAGACAGGATTTTCACTTTCGTACTAGCCTATCATTTGGCTGACCTATGTTGACTAGTTGGACCACTAAGCCTACCCATGTGCCCCTCTGCCTTATTCCTTCGAGTTTACATGAGATACGGGGTGTATGAATGGACCCGAAAGTCGTGCAGCGCAAGCCACTTGTAGTGACATTAATATGCAGTCGTCCTTTGGATCCGATTACTGTGACAGGAGAATCCGGAAACAGATGCCCCTAACCATGAAACGAGAATGCTTAGTTTAGAGTCAGTATAATTAAGTTACGCTGAACCTTTCAGAAGAATAGTTGTTGCATAATAAATCCAAACAATAACAACAAACGGATAGAGCATAGGAGTTTCAGTAGCGAACAGTTAGGAGTGAATTAATGATGTCTAAGACGATCGAGCTGAAAAGAAGTAAACGTAATCAGAGGTTGCGCGTACGTACTGTCTGCATGATTGATGACATCTGTGTACGAATTAGCTCGTCGCAGTAGCCAGAATTCACCAGACAGTTCGTCGCGTAGTGTGCAAGCGGACATGTTGAGCGTAGGTCTCGGCTTCGATGTTCATCTGCAACCGGGATATGTGTTCGAATAGATTTGTTTTCTAGTTCAGTGGATTAAGCTCAAAGGAGCATATCAGTTATATTTTCCAGATTCCCTTGTACTGTCCTCACTCTACCACACAATTTCTGTTAGGTTATCGAAGCCAAAATGAATCGATGTAGTAATGAGTGTAAGACCTGATTTAGTGCGGAAATTTGGTTGCTATATTGAAAACGAGAATGCACTTCCTCCACCACTCGATAATATTGAACTCTTTATGGATTCAACACCTACCTCATTAGATAGCCATGAAGCAGCTAACCTCTTTGGAGATCTGTGTCATGGTGGCTTTTCTCTACCAAACAAGTTGCATGAACCCATTCACCTTGGACTTGTGGAATTTGGTCAAAACAATGTGCACGATGTGGGCAATTTTTTGCTTGACGGAAAATGACATTCGAGATACTTTTGAGATTTATGTTTGTGATCATCTCTGGACCACTGTCAGTATCTGCTGCTTGTGTGTTACAGGATGCTAGTCTTCCCATCTAACTCCTAAATCCGTTGGCACGTACTCTAATTGGACTTGAGTTTACTGGAATGCTTCTTATAAAGTCACTGACATGCTTGTCCCGATTTTCATCCTCTGGGACTGTGAGGGATTGATTTGAACATTTCCCAGTTGTTGCAAACCCTTGAAGTCAAGTCATATTCTCACTTATCCTTTTGTACCACACAATTGATTTCTGGTTATGGGTATCGTTCAGCTTGATATAGCAGTGCCTATGTGGTGCCTTTACAAACCGTCGACACGAGTGACCGCCATTGGTTTTCAGGAAAACCTCTACTTGGGTATGCATGCGTATACAGCTACACGCGCGCTTTTCGTCAGCCCGACGAAATGGCTCAGCACACAAGTACTCACACAAAAGCACAATGGCCTTAGGTTAACACTACAAATGGATGATGTTGACCTTCGTTAGAGTCGACGCAGACAAGAGTTCAACAACCCAGAGTTATTATTTTTCTGAAACATTGGTTCCCACCGTTAACTTTGAAAAGGCCAACAGTAGAATGTAAGATGTCTTGCGCAGTGACATTTCTTTAGCATCTTATCGGTTACTTTTACTAAATTAACATACATATTATATAGTGGGGGTGCAAGCAGCCAAGCGAAGTCGATCTATTCATGTCTGAGACAGTCAGTCAAGTGATCAAAGTGGAAGCAGCAAGATGTGTGACTGCAGTGTATTCATTAACAAGAAAACATGAATTTTGATGCAACATAATACAATTAATGTGAGTCAAAAGGGTAATGGGAGTCCAGAAAGAGAGAGTTGGTTAGAACTCCATACAGATTGAATAGAAGAGGTAAGATATGGTTGAAAAATCTACACAAATGAAACAGGGGTTGAAAGTATGTACATCGATTTATCTGCGGCGACTGTGCCCTTCAATCCAGAGTTGGCGAACTACCCACCACTACCTTGCGTTTCGATGGGTTTTGAGTGGTCATTTTTTCATGTAGACGGTGTTTGGTGTGCCTCGTACGTGTAACATGCAGTGGAAATGTAACATAGGGTTGGTGAATGAACGCAGGGAAACTTTTCTGGCAAAATTAACTGAAATAGCAAAATAGTGGTGAAGGTACAAAGTAAAGTACTGTCAAATTTTTGAAAAAATAAAAAAACCATCTAAATGATCTGCCTTCAACGTAAACGTCATCTCTCCTCCATTGACTGTCCACTATGGGTTTGTTGAGACGACGGACGCCTTTTCGACCGCATTTGTTTCAGTCTTGTGGTCACCAGCGTAACCAACAGCGCCGACAGGTCCATTTCACACTGCGCGCTTGAGTCCGCAGTCGCGGTTTTTTTTTGAGATTTCCTGGCGTCCGTGCCGATCACGTGCGGTCCGCTATAATTAGGTGTTTTTTCACAGTCCTTGCTTTGTTGGAACGCGAAGTATTTATATGCTTATTATAATGATAGCACAGTTTCTGGCCACCAGGATCTTTCTTGTTACTTCTCATACGACAGTCGCTCCTGGATTCGCCCTACATCCGTCTTGCTTACATGTTTTAGCCGACGAAGCCGCTCGAATCCCGACGTGATTTCTGTTACAGCAACGTGGCTTGGTGTTACATCCTCCAAATGGTGGTTCTCCTTTTCCATTACTTTTCGTGAATTATGTGTGCATAGCAACTTTCATTTAGAATTGTGATTAAATCTTTGTATTTTCCTTAGATTGGAGATGTTAGTTGTAGGAAACGCTCGTTAAAATGTGCTCAGCATTATTCTTAGACGGTGACCCTCCGATGCTTTGGTGGCACCAGATTTGACTGGAATTACTTCTGCTCATCACTTTTGTTCCAGCCTGTTATGTCTTGTGATGGACCGTCCGCCTGGGAGAAGCCAATGTGTCGTCGAATCAGCGAAGTAACCAATTTGAGCACTACAAACAACCTGGTTCTCATGCCGGAAACGTACGCCGTCCCGGCAGATCGCATTGATGCTGAGTTGGCCAAGCCACACTCACAAAATCGGGTCACAATGGGCACTTTGCCCCATATCTGGGGACAGTCATTGTACATTCTAAGCAACATTATTTACGAAGGCCTTCTGTTGCCTGGAGAAATCGATCCTTTGGGGCGGCGTCTGGTGAGTGATGTACTGTCACAGTTTTAAACTAGTGATCTCTTGAAGGTTCATGGATGTTTGTTTGTTTGGTTGTTGCGAGGGTTTCTTGACTGGCGGCGAAACGCAAACCAGTGAAACTGTCACCACGTGATTTTGATTATTTGCTGTCTAGGAATTGTGACTCTGAGACTCAGTTCACTGTACTGATAATTGCGGAATTTGGTTGATACGACTCGAACATCGTCCACTACTGATCACAGTTTTCACATTTCATTGGACATTCTAGCCAGCACTTTCCGCCCCTCTTAGAACTTGTTAGTAGTGCGTATCCTCGATTCGATCGCGATTTGAACTCTGGTTCATGTTGCCGTGAGGTGAACGAAAGTAACGGCGTTTATATATGACAGTTCAATCGTGCCTAACCTGATACGAATGGCACAGTAGTCAACACGGTTGCTTTACGAAACTGTGGACTTGAGTTTAAATATCGGCTGTGGTAAGCATATGCACCATTGGCGAACTCTAACAAGAGCGAACCTTAGGTCTGATGCTCTTTTTTGAAAGAGGCTGGCTGAAAATTATACGGGAATGCCGAAACTGAGATCACTTAAGGATGCTGTTCAGTTTAACTGAGTTTTTGATGGAAAAGAAGTTTGCAGTTTTTACATCATCTACTGTACCACACACCACAATAAATCGTGTGAGCTAGATTACGTTATCAAACTGGCCAAACATAGACGGCAGCAGTCGCAATGACTGGCGTTTGAACCTGGAACCTTGTGATTAGGACTACCGGGCGTCCTTATCACTGAGTTGCCGTCAGCTGACGTTATACTGGCATACCATTGCTCCAAGCAACTGGTCATCTATTTCGCGTTACTTATAGGTATCGAATGCTGATTCATCTATCCTAGTTGCATACAAGTAAATTCCCGGAAAGCATTATGGAATACTGGCGTCTTTTGGTGTGCATCTCAAATCTGTGTTTAAGTGTAACGACGTGTTACTTATTTTGACCTAAATTCAAGCGTAAAACATGCCCATGTTGTCCTTAACGTTAATTCAGAAAAATCTGCTCATTCATCACAGTTATTTCACTCCGTTGAATAGCGTCAAATGGTTGCAACTGTTTAATTAGATTGGACAACATGGAGTCTATACAGAAAATGAATTCACGGACGTCAGAATACTTGAGCTCATGTGTAAAACCCAGACTGGACTGTTGGAGTGTTTTTAATACCGCCGTTTGAATCAGCATCGATGTTCACATGCTCAACGAGTCCGGACGCTAAATGTAATTGTTGCATTGGTCGTACACGTTTAATGTAAAACAGCGTTTCTGTTCGTTTGTACGTACTCGGATTGTTAGTTGCAGATGTTTTCCTATTAAGAGTAGACTCAGGTTGCTCGGTGTCAACAGTGCTTATTATTAAGTCTGATTATATATGATGTATCTACTAGGTTTTGGGCAGTATACCAATTGAAAACAAACATCTTCTGATGACAAGCTGATAACAGCCTATCAGGACATTTGAATGGATGTGTTGTTCGTCCTTTGTTTAACTCAAAGCCTATTTGTTTAATCACATTCACGTTTCGTATTCTACAGCTCACCGAACCGAAGCCGGATTTGTCAGTTCAGGTTGTGTTGGTTGCGGAGGACGATGCGATGAAATCCACTTTATTCGATCTGCAGGTCGATGTGCAAACATTTGACGAAATTTACCGTGAGGCTGGTATTCACATTTATCCGGCCAAAGTACTCGGCCAATTGTACAGACAGCTTGGTAAGTCTTGTAGTCATTCGATAATGCACACTGCACGTTTGCTCAGACGTTAAGCTTCCTATTTTTGCAGATGGTGACTACAATGGTTATTGTGCATTCTTTGCAGTTCACATTGCGCGTACAGTTATGCTCGATAAATCGCCTTCCTGACAATCACCAATGTGGTCAGCGTTTCTGAGTTCATGCAGGTGCGACCGACGAGAAACAACTTACTTTGCTAACACTTGATCCCAATGACAACTAGCGAAGCGGTGTGCAGTTAATTTGATTTTTTTCTAAGTTACCAGAGGGATTCATATAAAAAAGTGTATCAGGTAAGAGAAATAATTCACGTACCTTCCTGCAATTTCGGTGACCGTTATCCCGTTTTCTGTCGGATGTGTGGAATGTCATCCTGTGATGACCTAGCGTTCCGATTCTTATTTACAGGTTGTGGGTTCGACTCTCCTATGTGTGTGATGCTGACCGGACACAATAAGGTCGAAGGAGCTGCTCACCGCTTATTTGGTGACTACTGGAACAGCTTTGCTACTTCATTTTGTCTGATCGTGTTAACTATAAATATAACCACTTCTGATGCCGTGTTAGATGGTTGCCAGTTTTTACGATGGCCGCAAGCGGCTGAGAAAGACAATTACGTCGGTTAAGTAAAGTATCATCTTGTATCGTCCGCCACAATTGCCAGGTAAGCAGACCTGCAAAATTGCGTGAATTAGGAGTTTAAATACATTCAGAATCCGTCTCACATGCTTTAAGTGGACTCCCTATCGTCTGTCTGTAAACTTTGTAAACATTTAGTTTACGTTGTTACTCTCCCTCTCGCTTGTTTAGTGACGTGGATCAGACACGGATCAGATGTGTATGCAAATTACATTGCCCTCGCTTAGATTCATTGCGCTTTTATGTACGTGCACGGACGGATTGTCCACTTCCAGAATAAAGAGAGCGATCGGTTATTGCTACAGGCGTCTGAGTTACCATTGCTTACATGACCTGTTCTAAACATCGGTCATTCGTTGAATTATCATTTCTCACTCGATCATATGTTTGACCTTCACTAATTCACTTGACCCAGAATAGTTTCATTGCGCTCGACATACTGATCAGCGAAGACCAGCAAATGTGTTCAACAGTTGACTGTATATCGAAGGTCAGCTGATGAATCACATTTTCTTGTCATGAAGTTGGATGAAAGGGTATGCATTCGGAACCCGAAGGCTTAGTAGGTCAGTGGCAGTATGGAAATCATCACAACATCAGGTGATGACGGTTTTCTCCATGTATTGATTACTCTGTCATCAACTGGATGGGTGAGTCGGTCTTTCGGGATCACATCAGCTACAGAGACTGACTATAGATGCATTTGGTCTGTGTGTTATCAGATCAGATATTTCATGTTGTTACCATCCAAGCTAGTCCGTACAGATGTTCAAATCGCCTCACGATAGTAACCGTTGATCTTGGTCAGATGTTTCTTTAGAATCTCTTTAGGATTGCTCTGATGGAATGCTTCTCAAGAGTTCGGAACTATGGTTGATTCATTCTTATTAAGTAGACTTGGACTAACTGTATATTTCACGTATAACTACGATGATTGTAAATAAACACTTCAGCTGTATTAATTGTTTACTATTCCGCTAGAATATAATATCGTTATCTACTGTTATGTTTTCAATATTACGTCAAATTTAACTTTGGGCTCCAGCTGTTTCATTACATTTCGTACTACCTAGATTTATAACACCGTGATACCACATCAGTTACATGAATCGGCGCGGGTATCACGACAGCCGGAAAAAGATTGTGAATTCTGTGAGATGCAGAAAAACAAAATTATTTGGGGGTAGTTGGCGCATTCACAGGCTCGCAACGTTTGCGCAGTTGATCTTCACTTTCCGCCATATAAGACAGGGTCTCCAAACAAACATTTTTATCGTCCCGCATACCCCGGTTAGCTGACTGGGAGCACCACGCTAAAACACTTTCCGATTCTGTGTTACTACACGAAGACGAAGGTACTGCTCTTTTTCTGGGGCGAATTCATATTGGTTGTGTTGTCCAACTTTTGACCTCAGGATATGGCACTTAATCAGACGAAGCACATGCAATACATGCAGGCTCATTTGAAAATCGATTAGTTTGCAAATCACCGGTATTCGGTAAAGGTCACCAAAGCGACCAGCACCGAGAAATGAGTGTACATACATAAGAACGCAGTGATATGTGAACGAGAGTTCCGTAATTTGCACGTCAGCTCCTAGTCCATTAACCGATGCGATCGGATCTCGCTCCTTTTTACCAGTCGTGTATTTGTATCGTTTGCTGTGTGTAAAGATAAACGATCACTTTATCCTCACAAGATAACTTCACAGAATGGTGTAGGTTACATGGAGCGACACTTTTGTGTGATAAAGTCAAACCGCGATACTAACCTATTGTGAGCGCCACTATTGCCACATACTAATCAGCAACACATACCACCCACCATCTACTGACACTATCAAACCCATCCAGTGGCTTACTAGAGATAATTAAACGTGGAATAAATAATTTTTCTTCTCACCATTATGGCTGATGTACAAAATGAATGGAATGTCCATTTGACCCTAGCAGTACCCAAAGTGTGGCGCGTTAAACCACGAGTAAACTGAACGAATGTTAATCAATGAGTATTGACTACCAGCTTGTATTAGAGGTTATACCGTTTCGCATGTTTGAGTAGATAATCAACGTTAAATTATGTGCACTCACCGTGATCATTCGCGACTTCACTCGTCCGTCTTTAATTTCCACGGACAACCAGCTAGCTTACTCATGTTGTGTATGTGGTTGGCTAACTAATCCCCAGTAAGTCTATTCAATTGGTAGTTATCATAGCAGCTCTACAACACTCACTCAATTGCTTATCAACACGCCTAGTTACGAATAACCTAAGAAAATGATATTTCCCGCCAAAGTGGCATTGCTCAAACTGATTAACGATGGTGTGAACTGGCTCCGATTTCCAGACAAATATGACGTAATTAGAATGCGGATGTACAGCTTACTATACATTAACCAGAACATTCTCGACATTGAAACGGAGAAATGTAGTACCTCTCAAAAATGTCTGCAATCTCTCATCGTGACCTCCATCACTGACAGCGCCTTTCGGCATTGGTTTGAATGTGCTTGGTTTGCGAATATTCCTACCGCTGATTTAATGTATTACAAAAAAGAAGGCGCTACAGTATGCTGCAGAGCTACGGGTAACAGATTTTAAGATACCAAGTGAGTACCTACACCGATTTAAAGGTAAATATTTATATTTGAAAGTTGATCGATGAATGTGTTGGAATTTATTTTTATGATTGCACCAGAATGAATGTTAAGCGTATCAGAGGTTCTACATGTCCTTAAGGACCTTCTCTGGGACACTCTTGGACAGATGTGCTGGTGCACACTGTTCAGATAGTGCCATCCCCACAGTTGTTGACAGAAAAGCGTAACTCCAAGACTTTTAAGCAACATTGAACTTATTTTTTATTACGCATCTGTTCGTTGCACATATCGTTTTTCACAATTAACTACCTAGTACATTCCAGTTAACAGTCTACGATGCATCTTCTGTACCTGTGCCACCTGGGGCTAGACAGGTGTGCTTTAGTGTTCGCTCACCTCTCTAACAACGTCATTTAGACGGAACCGAAGGGTGGCGTTGTTGACTTATGTCAACCATGTTCACAAATCTTATATACAGAGAACAACCGATTTAGTTCGTTCAAAGTTCCCTACCGTGGTGGGTACATACTGACAGGTTGCTTGCCCTGGGAGGGGAGTAGTTTACTAACGTCAAGTTGGATGTTCGTGAAGTTAATTAACTGACCATTAAAAGTTACATACATAGTCTGAACTGCCTGAATGGCTTTGATTTAATGATTTATGTTTACTGTTGAGTAGTAGGGGATTTTAGGTTTCATACAGATTGAACATCCCCCACAGTAGATCGCAGCCGTCGCATTCCCAAAGACTTTCCAGTGGAAAGAAAACTGTTTCTCTCTCTCGACGATATATATATATATATATATATATATATATATATACCGTCGAGACATCATCTTGATTTCCAATCTGTAAATGTCATCTAGGGTTTGATTCCGGTCACCACAACTGCGACTGTTTTATCTTGGACCGCGTTAGAATATCATCCAGTTCACTCCTGACCTGGCATGTTACAGCATGGCAAAACCTTGCTCTATGAAACCTGGAAACCCATTTATGAATACGCCCAGTTTTTTTGTTCCTTTTTGCAATGTCCTAGTCATCTAGTTAGGTTCAGTTGTAAATGTGTCAAAATTCATGTGGTCACTTGAATTATTTACTACTCCAAGATTAGTTTCTGTTAATGCGATGAATGTACGTTGGTTGCCTACGCACGTAGCCATTCTTGCCTTTTCTATTAGGTAGGAAAATATCACGGAAATCGCATTGGCATATTCCCATTGATCCCCAAGTGGTAATGACGCCGACTGTCAGTCCTATGATTGTGGATTTAGACCCTATTTGTTCGAACTGCTGCTGTCTAATCATGGACAGTGTCATGTAGCTGAGAAAATCGTATAGCAGGAAACGCCTTGTGGTTTATGGACCTTAATCTTACGCACTTTTGCCAGTCTACTCATAAACCATGTATAGTTCAGTATTGTTTTTAACTCTTTCAGGAGTCTGTGAAAAGTTATCACTTAGTGGGCGTACAAATAAAGAAGTTGGTATTCTGTCCACAAGTCAGTTCTATCGACTGGCCAACCAAACAGTGGCGTTCATACCCCAGGTGAGTTATCAGAAATGAGGCGCATTGCTGACACTTTTTTGTTTTCAAACTTTTCATCTTTTCGTTTTCTGTTTGTCCCATCCATTTCAGTTTTTTGACTATCAGGCCTTCTACTTGCACTTGGACGTGAATTTTGTTTTGGATTGCTTTCGTACTTGTGTGGCTTATCTGAAGCGAGCTTGGACTAGACCTGGGCGTCCATTGCTCATTTTTCCTGTCTACCATTGGTTTTTTCGTTCAGGTAAATTTTTTTTCCTTTTAGATTTACTCGTTTGCCTGCTCACAACATTTCCAGTTTTCATGTTCACGAAAAGCATTTGTAGAAACCATAGGGCAATTAATTTATCTCCTGTCATAACAGGGATGTCAACATCCATCCTACTCGATCGATTCATTGTAGCGAGACAGACACGTTAAGGCATAGCAGACTGACCTCACGTGGTCTGTGTGTAACTGTACGTCACACTTTCACTCTTCGTTAGATCCTAGAACAGCGTCGTACATATCGCCCGATCAGCGTTTGTTCTGGTTGACCTGTAGACACCATTAAAGTCACTTAGACGTCAATGTGCAAACATATTTTCTGCACGCTGTTTACACTCAGATTTAAATTTATCCGGAACTACGAGACAAATACCAAACCAAAAAAGGTATACTATTTCTTGACTTATATTTACTTTCGTCACGGTTAAAATGATGAGCGACTGTTGCTGAAATCTTTAGGATTAGGACACTGATGCTCTTGGTCTGGAAACTGACCAACCCAGGCTGTGTTGACAAGGTCTGGTTGTTTGACATTTTCTGTTGGGCTCAGTTCCCATGAGATGCTAGATTTCGTTCTTCCGAGTCATTTGAGAGCGCACTTTTATCATCACGGTTATTCTAGACAGTAATACATCAGTGGTTCACACTGATGCTGATCTTCCACACAACCATGAAGAAAAATTATCAAACTTTGTATAGGAAGAAAAAATGAAAAGAAAGGTGATGGGTAGGAACCTAAGTACTAAAAAAGTAGCTACGTTTATATTTAAACATTCAACATCAAAGTGCCTACACCTTTCACACAAACAACCAAGCTGTGGGTGAAAGTAAGGCGTCAACAGCAAGACAACTTCCTAACGGCTTTCATTGCCCCGCGTCATTAAATACACTCAATTCACAAACAACTCGGCCAAGCAACAACAACATTCATACCACTGAACCCGGTTAACCGCCTTCTTAATTAACGTCTCCAGCCACCAACCCCGTAAATCGCAAGGTTCGCAGCGTGGGAAGCTAACCCAACCTACAGTGACCAACCAATCCATTGGTAAACGCCCTTATCTCCCTACGCTGGACCATCATTTGTCCATCTCACATCTTGTGCCAGTAGGCCACAGCGTCGGCCATGAGTGCTTGATGTGACAGACGACTAGTTGGCATTCTTAATACATGGCCTGACCACTTAAGTGTGCAAATGTAAGAAGTGAATAGAAGAACTCGCTTGACAATCACTATCAACTACCCGCCTCATGACATCCTGGTTGTTTACTCATTAGTGCCACTCGATATGAGCGACTGAACGCAAATATCGATGGAGACGGTTAACGTTTTCTACCCTGAGCGGCCAAGTTCCACTGTCGTAAAGTAATATAGTCCTCGCTGTCACCGTATATACACGACCCTTGAGCCTCAGAGAAATAGCTCTCGGTCGCCAGAGGTGCCCCCAAGTTGGCGAACACAATCCCAGCCTTGGCGATACAAGTTCCTATTTCATTCCCTACACTTCCGCCGCCACTGATGCAACTTCCCAAGTAAACAAGCCGGTTAACAACCCCCATGATTTCATTATTTCACGTTAATTCTACATAATCATAGCAATGTTGCAGAAGCACTTTACACTTTGAGGCTGTAAAACGTATTCCGACGTATTTAGCAGAACGCGAAAGAGCCTCTAGTGTTGTTTGTGCTGTTTGGAAAGTGTCAAATGATAACACCTTATCTTCAGCATAATCAAGATCAGTCAGTTTTTCGTTAGGTAGGAGGTCCATTCCGGCATCTTGTGGGTGCTACAGACAATCCTCCATTACTTCGTCTATGACAAAAGTGAACACAAATGGTGATAGTGGACAGCTTTGACGTACGCCGCTCATGGTGTTGGAACTGTCAAACAATTCACTGTAAACCCTAACTTGAGCTGAAGTAGGGAAATATAACGTCCACAATATGTTAACATATTTGGTCGACACATCCTTGCATTAAAGCAACTCTAAAAGTGTGGATCGATCCATCGAATCGAACGCACATATGTAGTTTAGAAATACAACAACTGCTGACCGGCAGTGCACATGGCACTGGAACAGCAGCCCTATTACGCTTGATAATCGAGATGCGATTGCGGAACTCAGTTTTAGTGGATGTAGATAATTGCACCGACAAAGTTGTTACATTACAAGTTTGTTGTGGTAACACAGTAGAAACAAGAGACCAATTACATTGACTGTCAAAGTGTTTCGTCCACCGTTTTAACTTTTTGGACTAATTATAGATGAATATGCAATCTGCCTCATCGATAGCTTCACTGACAAACGGTCGCCTAGGACCACAAGCACGGATGAGCCTGAAGAGTGTGCTAATGTTCCCTGAAGCGAAGACAATCCTCATTTCCATAACTTTCTCCATTATCCAAGCCACACGATCGGCGTTTAGCCTGCTTTTCAATTTCTTACGGATAGGTCTTCTAAACCTTTTATATGAATTGTTAGATCGAACGTTCCGTCTGGTTTCTAACAGCTCTATGGATTACTTCGAGATTCAATGGTTGTTCAACCAACGAACCCCCGTGCCGCATGCTACAGTACCTGCTTCGTAAATCGATTGTGAGATGTGGGGCCGAACAGCTATTAGAACCTTCAGAGTGAGAACTGCTGAGACTGCTTTCTAAGTTGGTTTGATACATATGCACTACCGACGGTATAGCCAGATTCTCAACAACCAGTCGCTTCTGTCCATGGGGTCGTTACCCAGCATGGGTAAGTACGAACTGATAACGTACCAGCTCATGGTCCAAATCCAAGTATGTGTTCCAATGAAAACGACAATCTTGAATGGAACTCCGCCACCTATAACTAACAGCTATGTAGTCTGTCTGAGACCAGGCCTGGTTCGGTGCGGGTGGGTACCAAATACAACGATGATGTGTGCAATGTTTAAAACCAGCGCTGGCCATAAATAGCTTATTCTCAGCGCACAGTTGCAACAATCGCCCGGTATTATCCGAGCGATCTGATACTATCCCAAACCTGCTACCTAAGCGAGATTCGCTCTCACCAAGGCGGCCGACGTGAGCGTTTATATCTTCGGCCAGATCCGAGTAAATGGCGTTTTTGACGCCAACGTCACTGCAATCAACTGGAGCATAGGCAGATAAAATTATAAAATTTTTGATGGTTTTGCGTCTAGAGACGGCGTTATATGAGCCCTTAAATCGCAATTCGCAGCTGTAATCTTTTTTTTCCAAGAATGGGCAATCGAGCTTTGCATGTTCTCCATCGATATGTTTGCTGCGAAGGACGCAATGATATATCACTGGCGCTGGTATTTTTTCGAAGTGGTTAGTCGCTTTTCGACTTTTTGGAATATTTCTTGTCAAAATGCTTCTTATTAGCTACATTTTTCAAACCACAGTCTGAAAAGTTTTACATATCGACTGAGAAATGTTTTCTCTGACAGTCATAGATGTCAAACATTTTGGGATATTCCATCACCACTGCTTGCCTCTCATCACACTTATCGAATAGGCTCAATGGATAAGCCATCAGGAGGCCAGCAAAATGTTTTCAGTTGAACATCGATCAAGTTCATTCATCCTTATCTAAAACAATCGGCATACACTTGTCTGGTTAATTAATGCGCTAAATTTGCCGTTGTACTCTGTTACTGAGCTTCTTACTCACTGACACAGAATACTGAGTGATCAGTTGGTGATGTGACAAAAGGAGCCGAAGACAATTGCTGGTCTTTGAGGAAGTGTATTGTTATTATTCTTATTCACGTTATTTTGCACATATTGGAGAACAGACTGAATTAGGGTCTCGTTTGTCTCATTTCAGTTTCATATGGTTTTAAGGCAGTTTGTTATCAGTGCTAACCATTAATATGTTTTTACGATTATTGTTATGTCGAGGTAGGGGATTATGAATGTGTGATCACCTTGCCGCAACGACACATCTGTTTTTTTTCCTACCGAGCTAGTCCATTTGTTATGTAGGTGATCTTTTCATAATAAACTTTCCCCCCATCATGTTTTCTTGGAACATGTCTCGATAAGAATTCGGAATTGACTGAGTAAAACTGTAGCAGTTTGCAGCGTATTTGTCAGGAGCCACAATAGTTTGAACAGTCTACTAAGTGAAGTTAGCGGATGGTTGAGCAAGCTGCCAACGCTTATAATGGGTATCTGTTGCAGAATTAGTAATAGATATGATCTAATTAAGTAGGTTGGGGCATACTGTTGTTAGTCTGACTATAGACAAGTCGCTTGTTTACAAGGTTTGTATACGTATTGCGCGAGTACTTTGGGTATTTTGACTTACTTGCAAATAACTTTTGTGAAAGTCTTGTTTCTTTACAGTGATACTTACAAGATTCTGAGTTTTTTTTCTGTGGGTGTACTATACCCATTGTGCTACCGTTTACTTCTGTGGACGTTGAATGTTTAGGAGGCTGAACTGTTGTTTTTGTACAAACCTCTTTACAGAGCTTTACACTTTCTACTTGCTTTCCCTACAATCAGATGTGTAGCCTTTTCTTCGGCTCAAGTCTACTTATTCTGTCATTCACATATGGTCGAGATTCGTCTTACACATATTTGTCTGTCTAACTTATGTTTTCTTACGATTTGCATTCATTATGCTTTTTGGATTTGTTCTTCACTATATTGCTCTTCGTCTTTGTTGAGCTGCCTTATACGGACTTCACATCCTTTGTGGCTTCGTCATGATAGAAGTCGGTTAATTTGTGTGGACACTAGTAATCGTCTCCGTTCAGTGTACTAATCGCCTAATCTGTTTGTTAAAGTGCAATGTCTGTGGATCCGCCAGCATCAAATTGTTGCACTCGTCCAGTGCAAGAGTACACTCACTAATCATCTACCGCGTGAAACGCTCTTCCTCATTACTGCAACTGAATGGTGCATGAGGTTGGCAAATAGTGGAGTGTTGTAATCTGTTACATTGTTGTTTTGTTCATCCAAAAGATAAAAATTCGGCGACGACTTCGTCAATAAAAATAACAATTTTAAGAACTTCGCCAGTTCTTAATATATATATATATATATATATATATATATATATATACTTGTTGATGAATAATTACCAAGGTTACGTTTTTATGCTCTGCATGAGATTTCGTTCACTGACTTTCGTCCACTTCGTTGTGTACCCGCCTTCGCTTATTTTGCGAATTCCGTTACAGCTGATTCAAAAAATCCTCCATCTGTCCTACTGTCGACGGTGAAAAAGCTGGCGACGGGATATATTAACGGAACAAGGTAAGTATTTCGTAGCTCATTGCCAACTGTATCCGAATAGTCTCCAGAGATTTCTCTGACGGCTATCCGAAAATTTCGCCGATATTCTTCGCATTTTCACCAGTTATTTTCCACTTTGTCCTGTGACGGAATCGACTGACAGAACATGTATGAGTTCAAGGCTTTGAGAACTGGTTTCCGGGTTCACTCACAGGTCCACTCTGGCTTTGGGGAATCCAGGCGTGATTCAGACGAGATAAACCGTCCCATATGGGGGTGGCTTAGGAATCTTCTGTTACCATGCGTACAGAGTAGTACAACTAAGGATAGGCTAGTCGAGATTAATCACATTCAAGTACATTGGCTGTTTGAATAAACGGTGCACACTTAGAGTGGTCGACTACCTATGAAAATATGTCAGCTGGTGGCTTATGCTGAACCAGGCAAACAATTCACGATATAAATCGACTACCGGTTGTGCACCATCTATCCGTTTCGTTTCATCACTATTTTCTGAGGTGTGTCTGCAGCAGAATCAAACTGATTACCAATTTTAATTGGTTTCAGCCTCTCCACTTTACCTTCTCTGTTCGATGAAGATTCTTCTGTTGATAAGCCCGAGGTATCTCTTCAGTTCCCCAAATCGTTGAGGGAGTTTTATGAATTCTAGTATCAACCTCTCTCCATCATACTTGAAAGCGAAAAGAGGGAAGGTATCTAGTCCAGGAACCTTGTTACGTTTCAGCAACTTAAGCTCCATGGGCACTTCCGACTGAGGGTCGTTTGTAACGCAGTAACTGATCATTCGTTCCCGTCGTCCACATTGTCCAATTGCGGCTAGATGAATGGTTCCTCAAAATGTTCAGTCCACCTATCAGGCTGGCTCCAGGTCTATGTGATAACCACAGTGGTATCAATCTAGTGTGCGTCCAAGATACTCATCGGCCTCATATTACATCGACTCATTAAACCCAGATAAAGTCAGGTTCGCGGAGAACAGGCAGGATTCCGGTCCGGTCGTGGGGTTTATAAACCTCAAGATTGCTTTCGATTGGGTTGCTGTTAGCTTCATGTGAAACTGTCTTCTTCGCAAGGGAGTTCCAGAAATACGCCTGAATCTGTTGAGACCACTGTATGCTCGCCCCGCAGACAGAGTGAGGGTTTATGGATACTGTCGTTTCTAATGGTGTTCGCTAATAGTGTCCGACCCCCAATTCCCTCTTCATTTTTGTCGAGGACGACATTCTGGAAGCTGCGCTTGAGAAACCCAGTGAGGTTGATAAGGAGCTTCTTCCTGGCACTAGGTTTACCGACGTGGAGTATGCAGATGATGTCGTGTTATTCAGACCTTCAGCCGAAAACATGTAGACCATACTGAACAAAGCAAGTGACCGGGCTAGTTTGTATGAAATGTACTTCGCATCTTCAAAGTGCAAAGTGCTGCTTCAAGACTGTGGCATTCCCACTCTTATGTTCTTTACCGTTGGCCATTTGCTTGAGACTGGATGTTTTCACATACTTTGGTAACAGCCTGTAGTATTACTGATGAGATGTCAGCGAGGATAGCAAAGACACCAGTTGTCTTTGGTAACCTACGTCATCTGTGACATCGAAAAGATGTCCGATTGTCGTTAAAAGGAAGAGTGTATAATGCTTATGTACGTTCTGTTTTGCTCTGTGGTTCGGAAAAGTGGTCTAGCTGCATTCGTACTATTTCTGGTTCTTCCGCCTAGTCTTCCATACATTTTTATCCTTCTTATTAACATCTTGTTCTGGTAGGATACTGTACGTCACTGTTGAGGTGAGCGACTGTCCGAGCCAAAATTTCTTCTGGTCAGGCTGAATACCGTTTTGATGTTGTTGATGATGAAGCTTTTTTTTTTTAATGAACCACACTGTACGCTTCATACATGTCCTTGTTGCTACCATTCTAACTCACTTTAAACCCAGTCTCACGAACACAGTTGTTTCATCTTTGTGTTGTACTTACCCATAATGTGAAAACAATATCATGACCATCCCAACATGCTACGCATCCACTGACTCAGACTAAATAAAGCAATTTCCTTTTTGTTTATCTCTTCACGGTGATCAATCACGCGATCAGTGATTCATTCATTGAACCATCGTTTCTCATTTGATCCTACACGGTAGTCTTTATTCGTTTTTTCCACTGTCCACCAAATGTGGACTTACTGGTTGTCGATATATGAGGAGCAGATTCAAACTGACTGCTTCGTTTCCCTTCTTTGTCATCTCATATCAGTAGTATGCTTTATGATTCCCGAGAGGTGATTTTTCAACTTTACACATACTTGTATCTTCAGCAACTGGAGGTCAATTCATTAAATTTACATGAGACACAAAATAATAATAACGGACCAAGTAGGAAGGTTAGCTAGCGGCCACAGTCCGTATCGACTGAGAAAAGGTCTATTGATTCGGTTCCGTGTTTGTGGTTTAGGCATCTTGTGACTGTGAGATGTTTACCAATGGGTTTCGGTGTGACAGTTTGTTATTCCCCAACATTATGGTGATGGTGTCTGTTGAACAATCGGACTATCACTTTCACGCATTGTTTTCCCTGTTGAATTGCTACATGAATGATTTTGTGAATCACGCTACAGACCTAGCAGGTGTACACGATGTCGTCCAAACTGACAGTGATCTTGGTCGACGATGCTTATACCACAGTAAACCCAACATGGTACGATTGCTGTATAGCCGGATATTTGATGCCCCGATGTAAAATAAGACAATAACGCAGTCAATCCCCCCCATTAATAAGAATTTTCGAACAGAACGACTCAACGTGTTTTTTTAAAAAAAGAAATCAGGTTAGGGTAATGGATTGCTGTCACCACACTTCTGGCATCCTCAGCTGATTCATGCAAACACCCTAACCGTGACTCACGTTGGGATGGCATATCAGAAGGGTCATTCGCACATCAGTTGCTTCGCTCGGTGCTTAACTCGTGGTGGTAATCTTACCTGATGAGAGTTGATTGGTGTAGACAATAATTGTGAAACACAAGTCTATCAATATCTCCGTCACGGACAAGCCATGCAACGCAGAACCCATAAGCGTTATGTGCCGATCTTTTCAACGACTATCGGACGTCATTTCGACTCCACAGAGAAGGAGGCGGGTTGACAAAGTTGGCACGTATCCTTCTTATCCTTACTGATCTCTCGTCAGCAATATTACAAGTTGAGGGGATATGGCTAATATGTGAAACAATCTACAGCCTCAAGCAAATTACTTGCAATAAAGAACATGGGAGTGGAAAATTTTAAGTGTGCGAAGCCTACGTCGTACAAGTCACTCTGGTCATTCACCGTGTTCAGTATGGTCTGGTTTTGTTTGGCAGAAAGTCCAATTGAGACCGTGTTATACACAAATTCCATGTTGGTCTACCGATTGCCAGAAATAAGATTCATATGATGCCCACCACATTCCTCGAGTGCCTCTTCGAAGGTTAAACTGGCGGGTGGGAGGTTAGACACTACTGACGAATATCACTAAAAGAGATGAACGTCCGACACAGTTATTCATAAATCCTTACCCTGCCCGCAAAATGAGGATATATTTATCTTATCAGATTCACGTATTTCTCTCGAAGTCTTTTACAAAGGAGACAATTCCCAGAAGCTTTCCGAGTATCCAAATCTAAAACAGCTCTCGACGGTCTATGACGCTCCTAGACTTGTCGCAGAGTGAAGTTGCCGATACACCCTCGACCTGATCGGAATCCTTTCAATTCTGCTCGCCTTTGACTTTCGTTCAGTTCAATGAGCTGTAGTTTTCACGCAGAATCCTGGCTCCCTTCTGAAAACGTGAATAGCTGTTCCCAAGCAACAATCGTGAGGTACCTCAGTTTTCCATGTCGCCTGAAGGAATTGTTATTGACTCAAGTGTTACCCTCGCCCCACCATTCTTGAAAAGATAATGAGAAGAGGGATCTGGTTCAGGGCCTTGTTGCTCTTTAATAGTTTAAGTTCCAGGCCGTTTTTGCCTCCGTGTGGAAAGCAATCGGACCATATGGGTCCCGTTGTCAACACGGTTCGGTTGAAGCCAGCTGAACTGTTTCTCAGACTGTCCAGCCCACCTACAAATTGGCGCAACTAGCCGGTGATGTCAATCATCCTTCTCAAGTCTGGTCTCGTTTACACCAACTCGACGACCAAAACAACAATTGGTCTGGGAAAATATCTTTCTGTTATTCGAAACTGTGAAGGTTTATCCCATTTTTGTTTGACCAAATGGCGCCCGCGGATCTTTTGTCAGCTTTTAGTCAGACTGCGTCTAAGTGCTCGACAATGTCTGTCATATTGGGATTCGGGTGGAACCGAGCTACACTTGCTCATATCAGCGTGATAAAAATCCAGTTCTGTGGCAAACGCGCAACCCTTTCGGTGCATACTTCTTCAGACTAAATTTTCACTACTACTGCGATTGGTTCTCTGTATTCGTTAGGTTCTGTCACCCGATTGTAACTTGGCAATTCTTTCACCGGTGCCTACTTGCAAACCTTCCTTATATCCTCCCTTCGAATGTAAATTTACACAAATGTCGGAAAATTCCCATGATATCAAAAGTAACGATGTAACGAACGATTGTTCTCGATAATTCTTTTTCAAGCTAATACAAGTATATAGGTTTCATCAAGACGTCATAAGACAAGGCGTAAAAAACGTAGTGACTGTTCGCCAATGACAATAAAGACTTATGCTAGATTACGCACACACTAATTGGTTAGGCCCGGACCAGACGTTTACTGGATGTTACGTCACACGGTCAGGATCGAATGTTTGTGTGTGGTTGGATTGGATGTGATTGATCTGTGCTCACGGAAGTTGCAAGGACTGAACAAACTTCTTTTGAGAGTAAAGACATATAGGCGAACATATGTTTTCGATAATTCATCTTCAG
>LUCH01001599.1:0-14639 GCA_013368495.1 Paragonimus heterotremus
TATTATCCGTTTGGAAGATTTTTATTCCTGACTAACTAACGGTCTGTGCTAGCTAGTCAGGAATAAAAACCTTCCAAACGGATAATACACCTTTACCCAGTTTTGCTTGATATCTGTCTGTCGGCAAGGTTTATTGCTATATGATCCGTCCCGAATTACTACTCCACAGCTGGTTGTTCCTTGTAGATTTGGATCCCCTTAACGCAGGTGCTGAGTCTGTTCGATTTATCAGCTGTTCAAAACACGACGTGGTAAATGCTGACATCGGATCAATCCGACAAATATTCGCATTGTTTCTTCCTGTATTCGGCAGGTTCCTTTTTCAGTGTCGGACAAATGAGATTACCACTTGTGACTCCACTTGTGGTATTGCCATCAGTCAATGGTATAGTCTATAGCTCAGATGTTCATATGCAGTGAACAGTAGCTGCTTATTACGGCCAAGTTTGCTGTCTTTTCCATCTTGTGTTTGCGGCGGGTTCAACCTCAAACTCAGTTCTTATGGTTGTTTAGAGTCCCAATTTCAAGTATTACCGTTTTGCCTTGTGAGTGTTGAAGCAGTGAATCGTTAGGCGAATCGCCTTCCTTCATATTTATGCTTCGGTCTTGTAAATATAGGTGGTCAGTTGAATTTGATCTAAGAGTCATGACAATCGTGTCAATGGTGTTGGTCGACTGGCCGGTGGGCATAAAGTTATTGCATGCTATTGGATGTCCTGATGGTAGCTTAACGTAATTAATTATTCTCTTGTTGTCAGCAAACCCATAATGGTAACTCGAATGTTCACATTAAAGTCTCACTGTCAGGACTCTCAGAACCCAAGTTTTCTAAATTCGCAGCTCAAGATGCTGAAGAAAAAAAGGGCGAGAGACAAATTTGTTCAACACCTGAAAGTATTGTACAGCCCTTTCATATCTACAGGTTAAAGATGTCCTTGAATGACTGAACCTTCTAGAAACGCTGCGAGCAGTTTGACTGGTTGGCCGACGTCTGATCGAAATATTTGAGCAAATGTATGTTTTCGAATATTTTATTCCAAATCTGTCTTCAGATTTAAAATCTGCAAGCAGGGTTTGCTCATCCCAATGCACCTTACGATATACGTTGCTGTCATGCGCCTCACCGGCATTCTTCCTGCTACAGTGTTCGAATGACTCGATGTTCGTCTAACCCTGCTTTGGTATAACATTTCAGAGTGTTAGATCTGTTTATGATGGACGGTACACGTGAGGTACACTTATTTCTCAAAGAACAACGATCAGGCGATCGCCAGACGTTCTCGAACATCGTTGTACTAAAACGTAGGCAGAATTTCATTTCTGTGTGAAGTAAAGAAGCCTTCGCACAAAATTTCGTTGACCAATCCGTATCACCAAATACTGTCAATGAATCTGTCACTTGCGCCTGAGTTGTTAACAAAGGACTCATGTGTTTCAAACTGTAATCATTGACTCCTGGTCAACGCAGTTGCTGCGAATGGAAAAATATCCACCCCACGCTACTCTCGAATGCTGAGCCAATTTCTCCATCGCACATACTAGTTCCTTATGCTGCCCTACTTTGAAGCTGGATCGGTTGCAACAGTCTAGAGTTACATAGCCCGTTGTGAAGTCTAGCAACTCTGTATCTATGTATGCGGCTTTTTCATCGGAAATAAACCTCGTATTGGAGCCCACAGGTATCTCCTGTTGTCCGAGGACCCCGCCGTCAGACCCATCGACGGACGAATTTTGGTTAATTTGGACTTGACAGGCACCTATCTACAGTCATAAGCTGAAGAGGACTCCAAACAATTCATGATATATTTCAGTACAACTGGCTAATTCTTGGAGTCCAACCAGTGTGTGTAATCCTCCAGCAAGGCATGACTACTATGCACAATGGTGTAAAAGATGTTTCTGTTTACTTCGACGACACCCTTGTCGTAAATACGAATCTTAGTGAATTTCCACAATGGTTGGGTAATGTTATGGCTTGCTTGCAAATGTTCAGGTTCCATTCTCAGACAAGAAATGGTCATTTTTGCATGTTTGGTAAAACATCCTGGCTTAAAAATCGATTTATGTGGTCTACGTTTTTACGCAGCGAATCCGAAAACACAACAAATGCCGACATCAAGTACCGTGGTCACGCTTGGGCGATTCTCTGAATTGATGAGTCTCTTCAGTTTCTTTCTGCCAGCTGTCCATAACCGTCGGTGCTCTTCAAACCATTTCCTGATTATGGGATTTAAGTGGAATCGGTCGACAATCTGTTGACGAAGTCAAGCCATTACCAACGTCCGATCGTCTGTCTACTGAGCACGATCCTAATCCGAGTGTTATTTACATTGCAAGCTCTTCTGTTTACGCCATTATAGCGGACGTTTCACCTCGATTCTCAGGAAGACCGTGACTCACACGGCTGACTGGTTAGCGTCTACTGGGAAGTACTACTGTCAAATCAAGAAGGAAGTTTCAAAAACTCTTTCAACGGTTAGGTCGCTTTGGAAGATGCTATTCGGTCTCCGCCTCACTTCGCTAATCAATCAATAACCGCTGGTAGGAATTTTTGAGTTGGCTTATTCTGCTAACTGCCTGGGGCGCTACCAACCTTCCCACTTGTTTATGAGTTCGACATCAAGTATCAATCTACAGGAATCGTTGAAAAGACAGATACTGCTTAGTTTTTCATATCTGAACAGCCTGTGAACTTAGAGACGCTGTAGTTTCAGCTATCTCGGCCGATATAGACGTTTTGTCACATATTAGACGACTCTGTGGTTGCGTTGTCAATGGACGCGAGTAGTTTGTCGTCTGGAGAGTGAGCACACATTTCTTCAGAAGTTTGTCCATCATCGTAGCGATGGATGAGTGGTGATTTTGAGCAATTATTCTGGCGATGTGCCTCTGACCGAAGTCATCTATCGACTTTTGATTGCAGATCGCGTGGCCGTTCCAGAGACCTGTTGAAAGAACAACGCGGCTTATATCGTGTGGAAACTCTGACACGCGGTCGCCCCAGCATGAATGATCTTCATGAATATCTGGCTTGCTCACTTTCAAGGTATGCTCCAGCATTCAAAGTATCATTCAGAATTGGACCCGTGCTCCACGCTCCTTGGTTGCTTATGCGCACCGATTTTGTCGGACTGCAATGCTGTCTGTTCTGTCTTATTTTGGTGAACGCACTTAGCAAACGGCCTGAGGTTGTTATCTTGCCTAACACTTCTGCGCTTTTTACCATCGATGCATTACAGTACAACTTCGGTCATCAGGGTGTTTCAGTGGCTGCTGCTGAGTGGTGCACATTGATGGCAGTAATTAAGTCCGGGTACCGTCATACTACTCTTAGTAAAGCAGTCAATCGGAGCGCTTTTTGATACTTACTGGGGAAAGCAGCAGGGAGAGCTGAATCGATAAAATCTCTTTGTCATATCTGCATACAACGGACAAGTGGTCTTCAGCAGACGTCCTTGTGAATCAAAAACTGTCATCAGTTCCTGACTTACCATAACCTCTATTCGATTCGATATGCACAAACATTCAATAGATGACTGGTTAACACTGCAAGTACCATGGTGTACAAACTGAATACTTCAATAACAGATAGTCAGTGTACGCCGCTTTCTACATAAAAGGACAACCCGGGGAGATCGCTGGGCGACTACTTCCGACTTGTTGAGTGGTGTACTATGGACTCTATGGAACTAGGTAACATTGTTTCGGTTTTAACACTCACTGTCAACTTATCCCAATGTTCTTACTTACTATAACATAGCCAAGTGAAGTCGATATATGAGCGGCTGAACAAGTCGATAGTGACACAACGATTACTCGAACTCGAAGGCTTATTTGTACAGCTCCTACAAGTTACTTCTTGACGGGAAGCCTGTATCTGTGAAGATTTCTAGAATAGGAATTGTCTGGATGGTTGTATGGAGTTGACGCGACCAGTTGTCAACATCAACACCGGAGTTACAGTTCGCATGCAGCTGCCGTATCTTACCGGTCGTTTTGTTAATAGCTTGACTGCATTCGTAATCAATATATACGAGGTACTGTGTAACATATTTGTTTTAATGATGTTCTTATCCTAATGCGCAAGTGATTCAACACTCATCTAGTCGTCCTTGAACGTCATAAACGTTTAATTTTTCAGTTTCCTACCAGTAGTCGTCAGTGTTAAGTCATGCATTTCACAATGCTATCTTCCTTCAGGTAGCTGGTAGATCCAGTCGGTCTGAAGAATTGGTGCCCTTTGTCGATTATCTACACAGTTTCCCTTTATTTCATCCTATCTTTTCATGATGTTTCCCGGTTCTTCCGTAAATCCAGTGGTTAGTTAACTAACCCGCATGTTCGATTGTGGGGTATATCAGCTTGGATAGCCAAGTATACTCCCCATAAACCTCTAAAGCTTGTAAGCTACGGCAGACATTAGTCGTAGCTTTAACATCATATGCACTGCTTCAATTTAGGTATAGTGTCGAATGTTATGTGGTCTCTAAACTACTCACTCGTCATAGTGTTTTGTAATTGAATAACCCTAAATCTCTCGGTCGATGTATCTTGTCGGAGTTTATTCGTCTGACTTCACCGTTTCCTACCACAGAAACGTCACGGGTTGAACACTTACAAACATGTGGTCGGGGTCCAGGTGGATGCCCGAGTGCTACTGAAATTCACGTTCGTAATTTCTTTTCAATTTCAATAAATAATTAGGTTATAGTTGTTTTGAATTTCTGTACTAGGGTACCTGGTTAGTAGATACAAAATGTGATATCCGAAACTGAGCTGATTGAAAACGACCTATATTCGGCGCGCAACTGCTGAGTACGATTATTGCGGTCGTTCCTATTCGTATGCCGTGCGTACCTTCGAGACTACATTAATGTATACTTTTTTATTCAATATGACTGCCTGTCTCGTGTTGATATATTGTTTTGAAACTAGTATCGGAAATGGCGAGACTTTTTTGTTGTCATAACATTCTGCTATGCTTTTCGGGTTGTTCCTTTCCGTAACTATTTTTTGTTGAAATATCAGCAAATATTCTTGGCTGTTTCCCCAGACAGCGAAAGACCGTCTATACTTGTTTCTGTTGAAATAGAGACATAAATCGACATTATTCATGGGTGCATATGTTTCGACAACATAGAAGTTACACACGACTGTTCGGCTTGAGCAGTCTTTTCAGTTGAATGTCAGAATTTGTTGATGAT
This sequence comes from Paragonimus heterotremus, assembly GCA_013368495.1. Classification (NCBI taxonomy): domain Eukaryota; kingdom Metazoa; phylum Platyhelminthes; class Trematoda; order Plagiorchiida; family Troglotrematidae; genus Paragonimus; species Paragonimus heterotremus. The sequence continues at coordinate 5,205 of LUCH01001599.1, forward strand.
CCTGCCTGGCAAAGTAGTTTTCACATGTTCAGATGGAGCGACCCCACAAGGACCAAGTTTTTCCTTAAGTGCTCTGAATATCCCTAGTAGATGAAACCTCTGGATATTTTTTTTAGTCATACCGGTGTTACGTCAAAGTTCCGAGAGCGCATCTTGTACACATGTGTTGCTTTTATATCAAGACTCATCGATGTTCAGTCTAGTACTTTCTGTCGTCCGGTTTATTTGATTTTGCGAATTTTGGAATTTGTCACTGTACAAGGCCTATGGTTACCTTTCTCACTTCTGTTCTGGATAGAATTTTGTCAGCTTAATTGATAACCAGTCCAACAGACCGTAAGTGTTATTACTATTTTAGGCCTTGGGTGATGACAGCATGCTTGCTTTTCAAGACAGAATGCAGGTAGACCTTTCAGCTTATCGCACGCTGCGATTCGTTAAGCTCAGTCATCCTCTATTCTGGTTTTTAAAACTACTTATGATTTTTTTTTGTAGAATGCAGTTCTGTGGATCTATTCTTGATCCTTGGGCTGCTGCGACTGTTGATTCTATTTTTAGAAGGGTCTAGATAATAAGCTTCAGAGTTACCCAAGGGGAGATTCTGGTCGCACTCATTGTTCGTGAGCATTGTGCTTCCCATGAAAAACCATTTAAAGCGATGTGGACTCACTTCTCTCCAGGTCTTCACCGTTTCGGTCAATTGTTTGCTTATCTTCCGTTGACGGTCAATAAGGATAAGTAGTGAATTTCTTCTTTGCCTTATGAAGCGCTGGATTTTGTTTATTTGGTCGTTCTTTTTATGGAGGGAGTTTACAATTACGTATAGTCTTTGTGCAGATGTGCATCAGACGATTGGGTTCATGGTGGGCTGTTTGTGGATCGTTTACTATCGCTGACAATGTCGAATAACATTGCGTACCCTCTACCATGTCTGTGAGGTAGCGAGGACACACAGTACGTTCGCAGTTCTCTGTCACTTGTGATATTGCAAGGACGTTTGGTTGTCGTAAAGATGCAATCTGGCACTACGAAATGAGAATCCAACCCATCCGCATTTGAGGGACCCGACAGTGTTGTTGTGTATTTCAAAAAGCTTCAAATTCAGGCGAACTAATCCATGCAGTAAAACTTTACTGTCTTCGTTTGTCTGGTCACGTATACCATCGGAACATCCGCCTCAGTGAGTGGTGTTCACCGGGGTTACTGAGTAACTCGCAAGAGGGTTAGACGTCTGCGAAAAGTTTGACGGTCAAGCAAGCTCGGAAAGTATCATCTGTCGGTTTGGGAACATTTCCATCTCTTTGACTGCTGCTCACGGATACTTTTTAACGTGACAGTCTGTGTTAATAGTGTCTTCATTTCTATAATTGTTGACTGTTCTGTAATTGAATTTTTCTTGTTTGTTAGCTTATTCTTAACTTACTTGTCTATTTGATATAGATTGAACATCACCCACAATTGATCGCAGCTGTCGCATTCCTGTAGACTTTCCAGTTGGCCCTTTCGAAATAAAGCGCTAGAATGGCTAGGAAGTCCTAATCGTGGGGTTATCGATGAGAGTTAACAGGACAGTTACTGTATCTCCTCTCGAGGCGATCGGGCAACCTGATCATTACTCACAAGCGAAAGTGTTTGAACGTTCACATATGATAATTCGATCGTGCCTAACGTGAGGTCAGTGGCGCAGTGGTAAACACGGTTGCCTGGTTGAAGCGTGACCGGAGTTCTTGTTACGTCCCTGGCAAGGATATATACTACTAACAAGCTTTAATGAGTGCCAAACTTGAGTCTAGTGCTTGTTTTCGAAGGATGCCGACCGGGAAGTCTATGGAAGTGCGACAGCTGCGATCAATTGTTTATTTGAATCAGTATTTTAATATGTCGTTCCTTTGGAGGAGGGGGAGGGTAACGATAGACACAGTATCTATGGGTACGGTCCAAAGATGGAAACATGTATTTCTTTTTCTCTCTCGCCTAAGTCTGATCAGTGATAGTCGGTTTAACCATTAGGCTGCCAAAGTTATTGCATTAGAATCGCATGATACCTTTCACTTCTGTGCAGGAAATGTAAGGTTGTTTTACACTAGTAGTACATCCGTATATTACGGGTAAACCGAATATCTTAAACAATTCATAGAACTTTTTGTGATGTCACTGATCAAAGTAGACCTACGTCAACTTTTCTTACTTTTCACACGGGTTTGGTTCGACCCTCTTTTCTTCATTACCTGGGTGACCGCAAAAGCTTCATTCTTCCTTCATACCAGACACAATATAACCAAGTCGATTTTGTCGAATCAGTCCGGACGTTTGTGTTCCCGAAAGTCGGTTTTCTCAAGAGCTATTGCCGTACGCTGATCCTTTAGGTATTGCCACATGCCCTTAAGAATGTTGAATTTAGGGGAACCTTTGAGAGAAACGGTGCTTTCGTATTGAAACGCTGTTTCCTCTTTTAGTTCTCCAGTCACCTAGCATTCAACCTTCGCTGCTGTTTGACTGATCTGCATGAATAAACTTGTTATCGATCAGTCTGTGATCCTTGTCCATTTATTCCTACTTATCGCTTACTTGCCGCACCCCTCGTAAGCGTTGCATTGTGGCGTAGTCGAGCTTTATGAGTGTGTCCATATTGTGATGTTACTCTTTTCCAGCTGGGATTGAGTGTTTATGATAACCAACCCGCGCAGGTAGAACGAACACTGGTCGTTTTCATTTTATTAATATCACGAAACCCAAGAACTCCCACTCTACTGCCAGGTCACGCCTAACTCGTTGGTTGAAGTTCGCTCGAATTAGACAGGCGGTCGCTCGTTGGTGTTGAATGGATTGCGGTGGATGTATGATTTTAAAGCTGGTCTTTAATATCACTGATGTGACACTGTTGAACCGCAAACATCAAGAAAAGTAGCAGACTTATCTCGTCCGCATATGTGCACGATTAATTAGCTGATAACGTCCGGTTCACTTATCAATCAATTGCTATGATCAACGGTTTCAAAACGAGCGTCATACTCTCGAACAATTTAGTCGTGGTAACTGATCCGACAAAAGGTGTAACCAAAGCTCACCTAGAATCCGTTGAGAAGTGTCTGCATGGCCGCCAGACAATTCTGTGACATTGGCGGATGAGCCAACGATGTTGGTACTTTCCTCGGTGGACCTGGCACGTCTTTGTGGATATCCTCATCCACGGAGATGTTGTCGTCGGATATCGTTAACGTATTCTTCCTCTTCGTTTTCATTCCGTGTTTCATATTACTTTATATTTACTCGTGTAAGAGAAGTGTATATGTTTGTCTGCATTTGGCGAGCAAGGCACGAATTGTTAGCAGCTAGCGTTCGTCTTTCTGACAGTCGATTCGGTGCTCTTAAAGTCGTTAATCTATGTGCTTTTTTGAGTCTGTATCTCTGGTGGCACATTCCTGTTACGTTTGGCTTATGATTTGGTCGAATTGTCTTGAATACTTGGGTTTTGCTATTCAGTTCATGATCCACAACATCTGTTGGGTTCAGAACCCATGTGATTGAAGTGTGGCGATCTAAACCTACAAACTTCACTTGTGGCTTTCGTAAATACCCTTTTATCATTCGGCCGTTTGTTCTATACGTATCAGCTTGGATACTGGCACAGTTTGACAGTAACCAGTTTCAGATGAACTAATACAGTGAGGTTCAGTGGTCTTCATTCTCTTGCTTACCTTATTAAACAACACGTTCACAACATTGCACTTTGTTTATTTCGTCCTTCAGTGAATTAGAAATGTCTAGTTTTCGTTGTCAGACCTTTGTGAGTAAACATTAGTTTACACTTCTATTTCGAAATTCACATGACAATACTATGTCTAAAGATTAGAGTTCTACTTAGTCATTATCAACTGAAACAATCCCGTCTCATCAAAACAAACGCTCCAATCACTACTTTCTTGTCAGGATTAATATAACGCACGCTTGTGTTGTTTTCCATGTTATTGACTGTGTTTGCGAACTTGAGGTAGAATTAGTTGAAAGCTTTCTTGTTTTTTTGCTGGAAATCCAGTTTTACTCCGTTCGGACTTCCTGTTTCTTTTTCACAGTGGGTACTAAGTTTCAGGCCCGTCCTATTGGAAACCTTTAACCTGGCTTTCAGCCATTCGAACTGCCTGTTGTCTCATCCTAAAATAACCGTTCTATTCGTGGTCAAAGCTTTCCTACTTTTTGTAATTCGTTGAAGTTATATTTCCACCCTTGTATGACGTGTGGTTCGTCCAGCTACACCTCGATTATGTCTTAGTGTTCGTAGCAAGCTGAATACTTCTCCAAGCTTTATAGCGTCACTCTTGATTTGTGTCCCTTTAGCTTTATGGTGTGGCTTCTGTTTATCTGACTCGAAAAATATTCAACTTAAAGGTCACCGTTGAACATGGTTTATTTCACTCATCGATGTGTTTTACGCCCTTACATCGTGAGACTTTGTACATCTAATGAACTAGTGCTCTTGTTCTCTGATTTCTATCCTGAGATGATCGTTTTGTCGTAAACACAACCACTTAAGAAATTCGATTGTATCGATGAGTTATAAGTTCTGTGTGCGAAATTCCGCATGCTTCCCATACACATTGACCTGAACATGATTTCGTTGCTGTTTAACTAAATTTGTCGCTTATTCACCAATTTCATGGTACTCTATTTTATCTCCACCTCAACCGACGCTTAGTGATGTTAACCGATGCCGCTTTACAGTGGGTCGTATTAGCGAATCCAACCGAGTTGTTATGGTGTTCTCGCTGTGTTTCCACCTTCAACCACTTGATCGATCATGTGATTGTGTTCGACCTTGTAACGTTTGTCGAACCTGCATCGATTATAGTTGAATTGGTCTCTTGAATAATCACGTGAACTCCCACGAATTCTGTATTTCTGACCTATTAATTTAGCTGGTTTTCCGCGCTACTGTCTAAGGTTGCAGAACACTTTTCTCTGCCTAGCTGCCGATCGAGTCGGGTTACATAGAAGTCAATCAATTTGCGTGTCTGACTGGTACGGTTCCGTAAATTCAAGAGCCTGAAACGTCGTGGACAATTTAACTACGTGGTGTCTATCATGTTCTCGTTTGCATTCGTTTTATCACATTGATTAATTTGATAGAAAACCAGTTATGCCCACGTTTCATTTTTATTACAAAAGATGTGTGCCCGAGCACTCGCATCCAATTGAAAACCGAATGCCTAAAGTCGAAACATCGCGTCTTCGAATAGGTGAACTGACCACCTATTTCAATGTTTTGTATGTTCTGTTGAGCTGATTTTGGTCGGTCCACTTCGCCGATTTCAGGCCTCATCTAACCTCTTTCGAAGCATTTGCTCATCGTTGTACCTGCTAACTTCGGCGTCAGCGTAATCTACTATGTGTTTATGTATATTTGTGGATCGTTCACAGGTTTACGAATAGATTGGTTACCAATCCACTATATGTGTATATCGTATATAGTTATACGTAGTTGGTTTTGACTATTAGGCCTCCTTAATCACACCTACTTGACAGAAAGCTACGTCGTACTGAGTTCACATTTGCCTTACTATTCCGTTGTTTCCGGCTACCGATTCCATTAGTCAGAAGTGTAAGTGACAGTGGTTGTATAACTTAATCTAATCACGTTTCGAATTCCTACACTGTTACCTCACATACGGTCGTCTTGTGTACATGCTACCGAAATTTGTGAATGGCTCCTGACCGTTGCCAGAAGTGAACTTATGTTGCAACGATCTTGTATTATGGAAATTGACGAACTACTTGACCTTAATGGAGAAACGCCGGTCTCCAGGACACACGTAATGCAAACGGTCTGTCCTCCACGAAGTTGATGGTAGTAGCTTGCTCCGGTTTGCTTGTAACTCACGTTTGCACACATAATCTTTTTCATTAAATCATTGGAAGAGATGCTGATCCGTCCATCCTCATTTGAGACGTCATCATCATCACAGACAACAGTACATAAGTGGTTCATATTCATGTTTAACTGCCACACAGCCAAAAAGAAAGGAAAGCAAATCCTGTATAAAAAGAGAGAAGAAAAAAGGAGGGGACCACAAGGGATCTAATTGCTAATAAAAACTACGTCTACATTCAAACACTCCACATCAAGATACCCACACCTTGCAGACAAACAACCAAGCTGTAAGGGAAGGTAAGGCGCCATCTGCAAGTCAGCTTCCTTACGGCTTTCACTGCTCCGCGTCATTAAGTGCACTCACTTCACAAACGACTCGGCTAAACAACGACAACATTCACATCACTGAGCTCGGTTAGCCGCCATCTAACCTAACGTCTCAAGCCATCGACTCAGTGTGTCGCGAGGACTCCAGCCGGGGTGACAAACCCGATCTACAGTGATCAACCCCTTCGCGAACGGTTTCATTTGTCTACGCCAGGTCATGATCTGTCCACTTTGCACCCTACGCCAGTCGGCTGCAGCGTCGGTAAAGAGTTCTCGGTGTGGCAGAGGACTAGGTGACATCTTTAGCATATGACCCAATCGTCTAACTATGTGCAGATGTGAGGATTGAACAAGAGCTCAGCTATTTTTGAAGAAATTATCCCAATAAATTCTAATATAGCAAGTGGATCTGGTGACCTAACATTGCTTGTTCTTATGGAATTTGCCAAGTTTTTGTGTTAATTTCTAGCCTTAATTTGACTACAATTATTTATCCGGTGCTGACTGTTGAGGGACGACACGCATCATACTGTTATATGACAGGCAGTTTCGGTGTGAGTAGTATACTACTCATGAGTAGTATGTTACCCACAGGCAGCATTTTGGAACAAAAGAGCAAGCTGCGAACGCCAGGAAGACGATGGACAAGAATAGACTGTCGGAATAGTGTATACGCACTATGGCAGAAGTTTCGCCAAGGAGAATGACAACGTACTACCATCCGATGTATGTGAGTGTATGTCTGACGTGCAGATGAGTGTACGTGTTTATGGTTTGCTTTTTGACATGAACTATGCAGGAGTTTGCTCAATAAAGGAATTCTCTGGCCAAGCGTCTTTTTCGGTCACAACAATACTAATCTCTAGAAAGGAACGACTAAATTTCGTTTGATTTCATATGTCTGTAAAAAAAACCATTTTCTCCTAACTGAATGTTCAAGTGAACATCACGGTATCTCGTCGATTCTCCTACGGTCGTTTTGATGCTCCCGCTTGCCTGATTATTTCTAATCCGTCATTATTTGATGGTAACTCTAGGGTTGTTCGCTTATGTTTCTGGGACTTCAACCATGCGTTTAGAAGCACCGGTAGATGACACTGGTTTAAATTATGGAAGACCCTGGCATGCATACCTCACCAGTCGATATTTTGTGCGACTTCTTTATGAACCGCACCCAATTTACCCGGTTTAGTGGTCAAACGTTTCGGTCATTCATCACTGGTTCTTGTGTCCTACTATATACAATTCTCATCGTTTTTTTATTTCAACCTCACATAGCATTTATATTCACACGTTTGTAGTCAACTGTTGTGTTAGGCGTCAAACGCTCGACTCATTTTGTTTCGCCTGTCCTATTCGACACTTTATATGAATCGTCAGTTTAGTCAAACTCCATCAGTGTATTTCGTAACACATCCAAAGGTGTTGGTATGTTGACTTCAATTATGAATAAGATCCAATATGAGAAACTTTCCTGTGCTTGTCCATACTTTTATGTACATACTTCACCTCTATTTCGCTTTCTTTTTGTTAACTATTTAGGGATTATTTCGAGCAACAGCTTGATTTGGTCACTTTGTTTTACGGCTTTATTTTCACCATAATTAAAAAAACTTCATTTTATTTTGTGCGTTCAAAATCGCTCTCCACCGCATATCATTTATATGGTCGAGACATCAGTTCTTGCATGTCCGGTGTATTGTTCACGAGTTGTTCTCCACGGTTGTGCTGTCGAATGATTTTGTACTTTTCAGTAGATCCTTGAAACAGATGTCATAATGTATTGGTATTCCTCGCAAACGACTTGCTAATTTCATGATCCTTCCACAATGTGCGGACATTTCGCAGAAAGAAATCTCATTTCTCTTATTTAGCTCTCTTTAAATGTACTCCTGTTGTGACAGCAATAGGCGTTTGGCCTGCGAAATTGTTGATTGTATAAAATTCCGTACAGGTTATGTTAAAGCATAGGACAACGAACACATACACTCATTTGCATGGCTGACATGTATTCACATACATTGGGCAACAGTACATTGTCATTCGCCTGAGTGACACCCCCCCATAGTGCGTGCACACTGTTCCAATAGTCGCTTTTGGTCTACCGTCTTTCTGACGTTGAGACATGCCATTTAGTTTCCGATTGTATGCACCATACCACTCACAAACGAAGCTGCCTGTTATACAATGTTTACATATTCCGCTAAATTCCGGTACGTATTTTGTTCGACTTCTTCATAAACCCAGGCTTCCTGTTCTTGAATTAACCGAGAAGCCGAGTCGGTAGTTCCATTTGAGTGTTACCCACTGTAATCGTTTACCAACTTTCCCCGTGATTCATAAAGATGATTGTTATCGTGATCTAATGTCTTTGACTTAACTGGTCTTCATTGGCTGAATGTGTAATTTTGCAAAGGTTGAACATTCACTTCCCCAGGTGAGTGAAACGTATATTGACTTGATTTGACTTAGTTTAGCATCGAACCGATCGCCAATCAGGATGTCTAGCTGTCTCCGATAACTATCTCCTTATTTTGCTGCATTTTACCGTTTTGAATCAATCCAGTTTGTGGATACCCGATGGTTCCCAGACGCTGACATCCTTGTAATTACACGTGAAACATCGTCAAAGAATCTGATTCGGGTTGTTTGATAAGCAGATGAGTATATCGTGGTAAAGAACAATCATCGACTCTAGTATCTTGAGTATCAACTGAAAACAGTTTTCTGTTATCCCTCGGAAAAAAGGCTGGCTCCATTTCCTTCACTCGTTCGATAAGCTAGCGCTGACGATCTTTCATTGACAGTCGCCATCATACTCACTTCTAGATGAAATCCAATGATTCTCATTCATTAGGCGTATAGACGTAACAGAAATCCAATTTTGTCACAACTGCACGGTTTCTCCTGAATATACCTCTTCACAACAAACCGCCATAGCTGCTACGATGTGTTCCCAGTGTTTGTTAGGTTCTCTCACTTGAGTCGAACCGGTAAACTTGTTAACCACTCCTCACTGGTAAACGTTGTTTACACTCTGCTCCCTCGAATGTCAGTAGATTACCTTGAATTCACGAATGTGACCTCAGGACAAATGTGGAAACAAAACGAGCACGCACATCAGCATGACCCGAATTTGGGCAGTTACTCCAAAATGCGTGGCAGTTTTTAACAGAGGGGATCCACTTGTAAGTGATTGATGTATGATCGTGTTGCGTCCAAGGCTAAGGTGTACAGGACGG